>QANT01002355.1:0-17159 GCA_003254885.1 Purshia tridentata | reverse complement strand
AAACCCCAAACCAAACCCCAAACTAAACCCCAAAAAAAAGCCATAAGGCTTAAGATCTCTTTTTAAAGAATCTAGACATTCTATTTGTTAGGTACTTATGTTTTAGGCTTTTGGATAAAAAATACAGGTGGTTAAATGTTGTTTTTATTGAAAAAATATGTTGTTGAATGTTTGGGCAAAAAAAAAGAAAAAAAGTTTAAAAGGTTGACATAATGTCATACCATACTGTTTCATACCGAAACCATAGAATATTGGTATGGTATGGTATCATTTTTGAAAATGTCCATACCATACCATACCAGTTAAAAATTTATGGTATGGGATAGGTATGAGGTTCATTTCATACCATGTCATACCATGCCCACCCCTACCCTTGATGATATAAATATTTTGAAACATGTTTTTGATATGATTTGGTCCATATAGTATGCTTTATGCAGAATAGTAAAAGTCGAAATGGCACTATAAACATTGATTTGTTTACCAGAAACTAATTATATTGATTATAATTCCATGCAACACTTTTTTTTTGCTATAGCCCTGCAATATTTTACTTTTGTTAATATTAACTTATCAAATATGTAAATTTCTTCCCTTGTTGAATAATCCTAGACTCTATCCTAGAGTAGTCACTCTCATTCTGTCATTCTCATTGTTTGGAATACCAGAATGTTACTTGCATTTCATTGGTAGAATAATATATCTCATTTAGTGAGGATTGTGAATGAATATGAATCTACTCTGAATTCTTTAGTCTCTTCCTTTCTATTCTACTTTCATTCAATAATTAGTGGATGAACTCCATGGAGCTGCCTTGGTTTTTGATTGGACTTGAGGTCTGGTTATCACCATGTTCTGATATCGGAGGAGAAAATTTAAAAGATAGTGTTCAGAACACACAAAGGTCACTACGAATTCTTGGTAAATCCATTTGGCCTTTCTAACCCTCCTCTACATTTCAAGCACTGATGAACACCTTTTTAAAACATTATTTGTGCAAGTTTGTAACCACCTGTTGAAAGCTACGATGTGCAAATTAATGTTCTTTGGGGCAAAAACAGCTTTTTTGTACCATCTTCTTCTTCTAAATGGTAGTATCAATATTCAGGAAGAATCCATACATCTCCTACTGCAGGCCACTTAAGATGGATTTTGTAGCCTCTTGTAATAATTGCCATCGACAAAATTGTGAATCTATTCACCCTCCAAGCCTTCTTCAACCTTTACCCATTTAAAAAGTTATTCCAAAAGATATTGCAATGGAATTTATTGAAGTTAAGGGCAAGAATTCCATCTTGTTAGAGGTAGCTAGTCTTTCTAAATATGGATTATTTAATGGGCAGTCCTCCAATGGAGGATGCTCCGTAGAAGTAATACCCCTAGGGAGGAGGCCTCGGAGATCCAAGCCTACTTTCTTGATTTTCAGGCCTTAAGGCAGGCCTCTGTTTTTGAGTGGTGGAATGATGGGTACACTCTTGTTAGGCATAATTTGTTACGAGCCCCATTCTGTATGGACTAATTTTGTAGTATGGATATTTAAATAATAATTCCGTTAGTACATAAGCCTATACAATTATCCTAGAGTAGTACATAAGCCTATAGAATTATCCTAGAGTAGTGATTCAGTCTCAGTTATTAGCTAGAGGCTCGGGGATGTTACATGCACTTGATTGTTAGAGTAGTATTAATACCCAATAACGAGCCCTATCATCACATTCAGTCCAGAAGGAATTCAACATGAGAATTATTTACGTCAAATCTTTATATAAGAAGTTTTTCATGCCTAAAAGCTTCCAGTATAAAATTATGTTCGGACAAATTTTTTATAAAAGATTCACATAAAAGATTACGACCCAAATAATAAGTGTGGATGCGATCAATATCTCATCAATATGGTCATTATTGAATATGAATCTATTGGATACTAAGCAATATATTAAAATCTAAGCAGACAATTTTATTACAATGAAACTTTAAACACTTGAGATACGCATATATTTGATTTCAAAATACGCCATTAACAATATGCAAAAAAAAAAAAAAAAAAAANAAAAAAAAAACAAAAAAAAAAAAAAAAAAAAAAAAAAAAAAAAAACAAAAGAAGGGACCAGTATTTGATGCATTTCTAAGGCAATAATGCCCAAGATTTATATCATCTAACCCGCATATTGTTTGATAGTGGGCTTGCATACATACGTAGCCTACGATTTTCGATGAACAATCAAGTCGGAAAGGAAAGTCTAATGAAACTGCATGTCTTGCTTTTCAAACGTAAGAGACGAGCATTTGCTGCAGTTATAATGTAATAATATATGCCCATCTATTTGTTCTAATCAGATCGATACAGTGAAATCAAGTTTGGACTTTTTATCCTATATAACTTTATCTTGTTGGATTTACCAATCAAGTTTGGGATGAAAGTAAAATCTCCAAAAACGGTGCCGTGATTGTGTCTCGTCAAGCTCAAACTAATCGACCTGAAATGGCATTATTTAATGGGCAGCCCTCCAATGGAGGATGCTCCTTAGGAGTAATACACCTAGGGAGGACGCCTCAGAGATCCAAGCCTGCTTTCTTGATTTTCGGGCCTTAAGGCAGGCTTTTGAGTGGTGGAATAATGGGTACACTCTTGTTAGGCATAATTTGTTACTAGTCCACATTCTGAATGGACTAATTTCTAGTATGGATATTTAATTAATAATTCTGTTATTAAGTAAGCCCATAGAATAATCCTAGAGTAGTGAGTCAATCTCAGTTATTAGCTAGAGGCTCGGGAATGTTACATGAACTTGATTGTTAGAGTCGTATTAATACCCAACAAAGAGTCCTCTCATCTTCTTTTATGCATAGAAGATTCCAGCATAGGATTATGTTCGGACAAATTTCTTGTATAGAATTCGCATATAAGATTCCGGCCCGAATAAAATCTTGTCCAGAATAAGTGTGGATGTAACCAGTATCTTATCAATGGTCATGATTGAATATGAATCTACCGGATACTAAGCAATATATTAAAATCTAAGCAGACAATTTTATTACAATGGAACTTTAAACACTTTCGATTTCAAAATACTACATGCTCCTAATGAAAAGCGCACGCCTCCTGTCTCCTTTGACATAATGTGTATAAGCATTTCAAACAATATTTTTTAGAAGAAATTTCAAAATACTACATGCTCCTAATAAAAAGCGCACGCCTCATGTCTCCTTTGACATAATGTGTATAAGCATTTCAAACAATATTTTTTAGAAGAAATTGTTGTTTAAAATTACTGCTAACACCATACTTAACAAATAACGTTGTTTAATGTACCTAGAAGCAACGTTTATAGTCAATAACTATTGTGTACAATATTTCTAACAATATATAGTTTTTCGTAAAAAACCGTTGTGTGCTCTTCTCAAAACATCAGTTTTAGTTAAAATATAAGGTTTTCCAATAAGTATACACAATAGTTTGTTAATGAAAAAGTTGTATAACGCCACTTATACAACTATTTTTCACCATTGTTTGATAGCACTATAGACGACACACTCTTAATCAATTAAATTTTATGGCCATAGACAACAGTTTTTTACCATTGTCTATTTGCCTTTTTGTAGTAGTGGCATGAAGAAGAAGTGGATAGGGGGTATTGTTTTTTTAAGCTTTAAAAGTTTTAGTATTTTTTATTCAATTATTATGATATTGTAATTTTTTAAATATTTTAATATAGTTGTTTTGCTTACATGGCAAAAATCTGGCATCCACATCAATCAAAACAACGCATACATTGGGCCAGGTTGGCACTTAACACTAGCCAAACAAAATCCCTAATGGTGCATGGTTGTAGCAAACTGATGGATGCGTTAGAAAGGTTTTAAAATTTATGGATCCGCTTGAAAGCAGCACAATAGTTAGAAGAGGTAATTTGTATTTGAGCCTTTGAAAAAATTTATAATAACAATGATAAAGAAGAAAAAAATTGAAAATAACAAATGTGACTTCAATTTCGAAAAGAAAACTTGGATTAGGATATAAGAAGTTTGCATTTGCATTGGAAGTTTAGCCCATTCCATTAAAATTCTTAGATCCGCAAATAAGACGGTGATATATATTTGCATGCATGTTTGTAAAATTAAGTACTATATATAGTTGTAATCCTTGTTATTCAAACGTAAGAGACGAGCATGTAATGTAATAATCTATGCCCATATATTTGTTCTACTCAGATTGATATAGCGAAATCAAGTTTGGATTTTTTATCCAATATAACTATACCTTGTTGGATTGACCAATCAAGTTTGGGATGAAAGTAAAATCTCCTGAAACGGTGCTGTGATTGTGTCTAGTCAAGCTCAGACTAATCGACTGAAAAGGCATTATTGATTAATTAATTAAGTACTTATGTCATGCCAATTTGACAGCATGGCTTACCCCAAAATCACGGCATCAAATTTTAATAGGGAAGACTTTCCTTTTGGATATTGAATTTGAAAGGATGCCTTACTCCGCAGTAAGCGTGCACGCGACTGAAGCAGACAAACTTCACGGAAGGTGCCCACTCATTTCACCAATAACTTATACTTTTGGATAATGTTTTCTTATCTGATAGTCTTATAATAAAACTTTTTAAATTTATATAGTCAATTTCTGATTCCATATTGATATATAGAGTCACAAGTGGACCGTCGTACCAATCAGCTGACACGCGGACATCAACGCATGTGTGAGTCGATATTGTTTGTGTCGTTATAAGTTAAAGAGATCTTCTCCCATGCTTCTGCATGGTAAGGGCTAGATGCGAGATACTATCATAGGCATACGATTCCACACCATTAAAAATTTATAAGTTAAAAATAAGTAAATGATCATTTTTAAGTTTCTTTAAAAGTTGTTAGAAACTTAGTAGTATTAAAGACGTTCCGAACATCTACAATGTCCTCTAACCAAAGAATAAAATTTCGGTTCGTAAAAATTTCAATAGATATTTTGATGAAATTTAAATTTTAACAAAAATTAGACAGTAACGATTAAAATTGTTATCAAAATATGAAAATTTTGAATAAAATTTTACCATATGTTTATTTATATATATTATCTACAAGACTAATAGATAAAACATTTGAAAAAAATAAATTATATTGTAGATTTTATGTGATATATATAAGATGAGTATAATGTGCACTAGAGGCAAATACTTACTAAAAACTATTGTGTTTTGGCTCTCATTCATAAGTGTTTCGAGGACATGGAAATGTCCTTAGATGTTTGATCGGAGTTAAGAAGGTTGTAGAAGGTTCATGTTCAGGTGGAGAGGCTGAAAAAATGAAGAAATTGGAAAAATAGTACCGGAGGACGGGTCCATGGCCATGTAGGATAGGGCGGCCTCTGTTGGATGTTTTTGCTACAAGGTTCCTAGAGGACTATTCCCCTAGCTATATGACCGGTCCTGCACGTGGTTCTTCTAATTTTTTTCTAGTTTAGGAGGTTTAAGCTTCCTACTTCAATTGAGTTTGTTTTCTAAAGGCTTATTGTATATAAATAAGATCTTTAGACTTTGGAAACCCTAAGAATCATAAGAGAATTAAGAGAGATCAAAACCTAGTGTAAGTTTTCAAGGTTTTGTGAGAGACACAATATAGATTGGTCAGATCAAGATTAGATAATTAATCTTGGATGAGAAAGATCGGATTCTTGCTAAACACTTTGCAAGAGGGTGTACAAAGGATTTGAGAATTGGATTATGCGATTTAGTCCAATTGTAATCTTGCACTTGTTTATTCTCATAGTAAAGAACAGAGATCTCTTCCTGAAACGTAGCGCATGAATTTTGCCAAATCTTATAAAAATCTCAGTGTGATTATGTGTGCTTGATTTATCTATTCATCTATCTTCTTGGCTTACTTGGTTATCTTTCATCAAATTTATTACCTGTTGCCATGACGGTGGGAGTTTGGATTTAATTCTGAAACTACATCAACAATTATTATCAAAGCTCCAGGCTCAAGGGTTTTCTGTGTTCATCGATCTTGGTGCTAGTTCGATGTTCTGGGTTATTCATTCATCAAAGTTTGCTTATCTAGTTTGAGGGTAATTTGTCATGGCAATGGAAAATAGTAGTATTTCATCTTTTAAGGTTAATCAATTTTAGGGAAGAAGAAACTTTACCCTATGGCAAAAGAGAGTGAAGGATGTTCTAGTCGCACAAGCTAAGACGCGCTTTGAATGGAAAAGAGAAAGTAAAGCCGACAGGGATGACAATGATGATTGGGAAGACTTGGTGAGCAAGTGTGTGAGCAGGAGTTGGCTTTATATTGTTGATAATATTATCAATATAGATGAAGATTATGTCCTTGAATATGTAGAAGAAACTGGAGAAGTTTTATTTAGCTCAGAAGACTATGGCCACAAAATTGAATCTAAAGCGAGACTTATATAGCGAGCGCGTAAAGTCCTTTAGCCAATCACACTACACCACATCATCACGTGTCAGCCCAGTCAGCAACCAATTTATTTTTCCTATTTTTCTAATTCCTTCAAAATTTGGAAATTCACAAAAAAAAAAAAGGCCGAGACTCCAAAGAATTTAACAAAAAATCCTACGAACTCATCTCACTAAGTACTAATTTTATGGCCTCAAAATAGTAAAATTGTTTCCATAAAAAATTATGAAAAATTCTCCTTTCATAATTTAATTCTGAAAAAAGAAAATAAACTTAATAATCACCAAACTTTTTAATTTTCCATTTTTGAAAAATTGACTTTTACACAACTAAGCTCTAGAAGCACAAGCAAAGATCCAAGTTAGTTAATCAAAGCTTAACGTCTAATTCCTTTAAACAAATTTTAAGAACAGGGTTTGAAAAATTTAAGTAAGAAAATTAACAGAACTCGAAAATTCAGGGTGTTAAATCATACCTCTAATTACAAAATCTGAAATTATCCAAAAATGGCCGAAAAATGGGTTGATTCATGTTAAAAGTTCCCTTCCCCTAAAAAATAAAAATTTTGCCAAAACTTTCGATATTTAATATCTTGCCTCAACAAGTTTTTATTTCTATATAGGACAAGCTACGAGACAAAAAAATTGACCCGTTCAATAAATTTCGCGGTTGCTCTCAAGTCTCACTAAACCAGCTTGAATATGAATTGATTATAATCCTGTTCACTTGCTTTTTATTTTATTTTTCTGGTCAGGTCTCACATCAATGAGTACCCGACCACCTCTAGGAGAATATAATAGAGAGTCATTCATACTTTTTCCAAGTTGTTGAAATTTCATTGTTAATCCCTGTAACGCTTGGAAGAAAATTCGAGGCTGTATATTCTAATTGACGTGTCATTCTCACTCTCACTGTCACGTACGCCAATCAGATTAGAATTCGAGCTTTTTCCAAATAAGTTAAAACTTAATTCATGACTTGCCTTTTCCATTGACTTGGAAGAAAATTCCATGGTCCCTTCCTCTAATAATTATATATATCACATTAATCATTCAAATTTCCAACCCACGTTGCTTATCGAAAAAAGATTGTATATAATATTATAATTTGATATATTTATAATATCTTATGTCATATGATATTACCATCACACAAATATCTCTTAGTAGACTAGTATCTCACACTTATATACATGCATGACATGATCAGTACCTCTTAGAAAATGAGGCTTATTTACCTCTTTGCAAATCATTATTCAAATTTTACTATTTTAACTTTGCATGGTTTAAAAAAAACTACTTTTGTATAATAAATCTTCAAGAGATGTTTCAATTTCAAACAAAATACTTTATAGAAAACGAACAGGTAAAATGAAAGTTAAGTTATTTGAAAGCTTGAGAAAAAGTTTTGCTGAATAATTCATGATTTGGTATGAGAATTGATTTTGTAGGAGTTTAGTTTGTTTGTGTTTTTTTTTTGGTTTCTGAGATGCAATCGCAGTGGTGTGATTAGATTCTATGTTTTTCTTTTGTCTCAATGATATCAAAATCAATTTTATTTAAATTGATGGGTGAAGGAGCGAGGAGGAGAAAGAAGAAGATGGGGGCCGGTGGGGGCTGGGGAGATATTTGGAGGCGTGGGTGAAATTTTAAGTTATTTTTATTTTAATTGATTTTTAGACAATTATATTTAAATTAATAAAATATTTCAATATTACATAATAATTAATGTAAATTTTATTTTCTTATAAAAATCAATGAATTTAAAAATTATATTCCACTTTAGTCATAACTAGTCCAATTCAGTTTTGGTCAATAATGAGTAAAATCAAATTATGAAAAAGTGCATGGATTAAAATATAATTGTTATAAGTTTTATTGATTTATTTGAAATTTTCTTCTTTTTTGTGTGGGTTGTGATGGATTTTTTAAGGATAAATTAGTGATAAGTCACTAAATTAATCTCAATTAAATTAAGTCATAAACACATACATATAATTTATTTAATTCTAAGCCATTATTTACGTTGATCAAATGACAACAAAAATGGACATCTTTTAGTAGGAACCAAAAATGACGTTTCTATCGAAGTTGATGGGGGAGGAGAAAAACAACGCAAGTCAGATTAAAGCTGCTGAATGTTTCACATACGCATACACTACCCACTTCTAATTTATTTATTTTCTCAACTATTATGAATGAGAGAAGACTTTGACGAAAACTCAAGGCACGAGAGCTGGAACTCCAAACTTGCAAGTGTTAGTATACATGCACTACTATATCATACATCCAAGATAGAAAGGGCGATTTGTGTAAGGTTTTTATTTTAAAAGTCTCAGTATTATTAATATTAGTAGTGTACATCACCAAACTTGTATATTATAGATTATGTGTTATTCATTAACAATCAAAAGATTAGATGATTTTGAATTTGACTAATACATTTTTAAAGTGTAATTCATATTGTTTTGATTTAAAGTCTAACTTATACTGTTATGATTTAAAGTGCAATTTTTTTATTACTAAAGTGTAATTCTTATTGAGTTAAGATCTAGTTTTGAGTTTTTGTTAAATTACACTTTGGTTTAATTTTTTTATTATAATGTCATATATCAAAAGTTACACTTTATAATTTCGTAGAATAAAACGCTTTACTTAATTGGTTTACCTCAAAGCAAAAATTTTATTCCATTCATCTCAATAAAATAGACATAACATAGCTACAATTAATATTAATTTCAAATCTCAAACAACCAACACATCTTCTTGTTTCCTCATTTCATAATTCGAGAGTAGAGAGAAAAAAAGTGTGAGAAAGAGAGAGAATTTGAATGAGAGAGACACGGCTGGGAGGGGTGTTGCAGAGTAAGAAGATGGTGGCCAGAGTCCATTGCGTGTTGTGTGTAGATGGTGACATAGGGAGGGGCTGCTAGGGTTTTGGGTGTTGGCTGGAGGGAGATGGCTTGGCTATTATTTGATATTTTATGATTTATGGATTTATTATAGTTTTTTTGTCTATCTGGCATTTTGGAAGCCATATCAATATTCACGTTAGTAGTTAATGATTTTTTTTTAATGATAGGACTAACAGAGGTACAAAATATACGTAAAAAAGAAATTGAGGAGTCAAAATCCCACTTTGTAAAATTATGGTACCAAGTTGCAACATGTTATACTTGAGATACTAAAATGAATTTTGCCCTATTTTATAACTAGACTGTAGATCTACAAACCACATAGGCAGTAAAAGTTAATCACTTATTTACATTCACAATCTTGTTTGACAATATTCTCAGTATAAATATTAATTACTCTACTTCAGCAATTGGTTCTAACTCTATATTCAAGCGTCTTGTAGGGACACTTGCAGTTGTGCGTGTAGTACCTGCAGATGCGAAAGGATTGGGAGGCATGCTTAAGTTTTCTCCCCCTTCCAACATATGAACTACCACTTTCATTGAAGGACGATTCACCGGGTTCCATTGGATGCACCACAGCCCTACAATTGCAAGTTTCTTCGAAATCTTACCATCTCCTTCTTCCCAGCTGCCAATATGGATCCGTAGGTCTTCTCTTTCTTCTAGAAGGCTATAGATCCATTCTGGGTAGTAAACTTCATTGGTGGCCTCTGTGGTTGGACCAATATTCTTCCTCCCTCCTACCATCTCAAGCAATACCATTCCAAAACTATAAACATCGGACTTATAAGACACATTTCCAAAGTTTCTAGAGAACACTTCAGGTGCAATGTAGCCCATGGTCCCCCTAGCTGTAGTCATTGACACTATACTTTGATCCTTGGAACATAACTTGGCCAAACCAAAATCAGATATTTTTGGAATGAAATTTTGGTCTAGCAAAACATTATGAGGTTTGATATCAAAATGTAGGATTCGTTGATTGCATCCTTGGTGGAGATATTCAATTCCTTTTGCTATGCCTAGAGCAATGTCTTGCAACTTATCCCAACCCAGGAAGCGATTCTCATCATCTGCTGATGAAATGAAATCCTGCAATGAACCATTGGGCAAGAACTCATAAACCAGAGCTCGTATATATGCATCCGCACAAAAGCCAACCATACGAACTACATTGACATGGTAGATATGACTCATTGTTCCCACTTCATTTATGAACTCTTCCCCATCTTCCTTAGAATTGTTGAGGAGTTTCACAGCAACAAAGAATTCAGATGAAAGCTTCCCTTTATAAACAGTTCCGTAGGCTCCTTCTCCCAGCTTGTACTTGAAGTGATCTGTAATCCTCTTTAGATCTGCATAGGAATATCTACTTGGTTTGAGAGCTTTGTAATCCTCTAGAAATCTTTCAATTTTAAGTTGATTCTCCTTTTCCTTTCTATCAAAGCTATAGACACGATAGGCTGCAATTATCAGTAGTGAAAGAGTTATTGAACCCACGGTTGCACCTGCAAAAAATAATTAATCCTTGAGTAAATATCCCCAGCGTCTTCTTGACTTGAAACAAAGTGAAAGAGTAGTTAATTAGACAACTCACATGCAGCCACTACTTTCTTCGTTGGACCTGCAAAAGATAATGAGAAAATCAAATGTCAAGCATGTTTGGGAACTTAAGTATTCATAATTGCAGGAAAATCAATTTCTTACTCCTGCACTCTTGAATTTATAACGAACGGCTGTGACTAAAAGTTAATCAAAAACAATCAAAGGCAATCTCAGCAGAGGATCTTGATCCAAATTGATCAGTTACATATCTTAATTTATCAAACTTAACATGAAACTAACATGATACCATTACCATATTCAATTTTCTAGTTTATCTAATTCATCCATATGCCTATATTTTAATTTCATGATAGCAGGAAGATCACGTGCAGAAACTGTTAATATCATCATGAACAAATATTCTTGCATGTAATTAATCTGTGGGGCTTTAGCAGAATATATATATATATATATATATATATATATATATATCATGTGACCCTTACTTGGTTTCGTGAATTGAACGCATTGAATTTCACTGTTCGTGCCATAGTTCTTCAATATACACTTGCTGCCCTGGGCTTCACATTGTTTACAATTTGGTTTAGACCATTTCAAACGACGAGCAGCAAGGCCATACAACGGCACTGATAAAACATCATACATCTTTGTGCAAGACTTTAAGGACGGAAAGTACCCCATAGAGTCGGAAGAAGGAACGGCATAAGTTTTATAGCCAGGTGCAGTAAGGCAGGGGACTTGGACATATATATCTCTTTCATCAGGACACTGGAATAAGGTTATGTTGTCCGTCATCGCTTCCGAGAAGTAGAAGGGAGTGTTTGACATGTTGGGCATTTCAAAAGGCTTTACCAACATACAAGGATCTGTGGCATTTAGTTGAATTTCCTGATTCTTATAATCTATACGCTTGACAAAGAATTTTACTAGTACTGCCCCTTGGTCATGAAAAATGGCCGACACATATCCGCCACGACGGAATGGCAAATGGATAGCCAGCCCATGATCGTCTTCACACTGAGATTGTGTGCATGCATTTTGAGTTACTCCAAAGAAAGCCATTAAGAATATGCACAAGTAGGAGATGAGCATTTGCTGCATTTCTAAGGTAATAATGCCCATCACTAATTTCTTGTAAGCAAATGGCGTAAATCAAATATAGTGGGTGGGTTGGATATAAATGTCTAAGTGTGGGAGTTAAAAGTCTCACGAATGGTGCTCAGAGACAGTCAGACTACTGAAATGTCTATGTCTCGCCAGCCTGCAATTGACATCATAATCGCAAGATTTTCCTTCTGTGCAAGTTCACCGAAGATGCCCGCTCTCGTGACCAACAACTCATATATAAAATGTTTATAATTGTCACGTTATTCAAACCCCCTCCTCGCACTCTCCACAGTAAATAATTAGCGACGTCGCCATTGACTTGACCAATTAAGTCATTGTGAATTAACATCATACATATACCATCATAATCACAGAATTATCAAATTTATTTATGACTTTCCCTTTGAAATTCATTTTCCTTTAAAATAGTTTAATCTATGTTAGTGTACGTTAATATGAATCATTGAATGGAAGCCTCGATCAGCTGTTAGTGGGTTATGTGCTTATATATCTATATATTAAGTGTCCAAGTTGTTGAGAGATATCCCACATTGAAGATGTGAGGGCCTTGCTAGTGGTTTATAAGGGTTTGGGCTACTTCTCCTATTACCAATTGGTTTTGGGATGGATGCCTAGATTCCTTCATGGTATTAGAGCAGGTTATATACGTGATGCGCCTAAATGGCCACACGTGCTCCCACGTCACCCAATATAAATTGTCCAGATTCCTTCACAAGTTAGCTATTTTGTGTGTCAAACCCCTCTCCCCCTTCTCTCACTCTCTCTCTCTCTCTTCTATTCCTCTCTCCCTCAATGGGAATTAGCAGAAGCAGGTCCTTATCGAGCTTGTCTAGGTGGGTTGTAATTCTTGTTATTGTCGTTTTTGGTAAAACATGTAACGGTAAGGATGAGTGTAAGCCTTCTTCCTGTGGCAATATCCATAACATAAGCTATCCTTTCCGACTAAAACACGATCCAAAGCACAGCGGAATCTCAGACTTTACTCTGTCCTATGAGAACAACATCACTGTATTAGAAAACCTACATATTATTCCTCTCAAACATACTACGTACAGGCAATTAACTACCATCAACAAACACTCCGACTCGTAGATCCTGGCCTTCACAGCAACAATTGCTTCTCCGTTCCTCGTTATTCTTCAACAATTATATATGGAATTGGATTTCCGTATAATGTGATGTCAGACTCAACTGAAATATACTTCATCAAGTGTCCGAATAGATTGAATTCTTCTCGGTATTTGGACACTGCTCCATTCATTAATAGTCAACCAAAAACGTATGGTTATGTCACGGTTGGCTATCTACCAGCAGGGGATTTGGAGGAGGGTTGCAGTTTAGAGTGGATCACTTGGACGTCGTACTAGTCATCCGGTCATTACAACTACACTTTTTACAAATACATAGACAACAACGCTTCTTAAAAATACATAGACATACATAATGCAATGGTGCATGGCTTTCAGGTCAGTTATTTTGTACGTGATGTCTCTTGCGGAAGCTCATGGAGCATCTATATAATAAATGTTTTCCAGGTGCGTCATTCATCCCTTTCCTCAATTATATATAGATGGAAAATTAAAAAACTATGCAAAATTTGAAATTTTAAAGACAGTTAACAATTCTTTTTGTTTAATTTGAATCATAACCAGGGGAACCCCTCGAGTCCATAGTACTACAGTACTCATTCGGTGCTTGAGCACTACACTACTAATTAATACATAACTGTATTTTTAAAATTTATTTAAAGAGCTAAAATTTTTTTTCTTTGTTTTTTTTTTTGGCCGGGAAAGAGCTGAAAGTTGTTGATTAAAAAGAAAACACCGTTTGTTTTGAAAATTAGTTATACCACAGCCATTTGTGCCATTGTAAGCAATATTATTGCATTTTTTATTGCTTAGAAAAAGCTAGTATCCGAATTATATTTTAAAAGCGTGCTAATGTTTTGATTTTTCTATGTTACTGTAGGCTTCTTTCGAAATTTATCGGAATGGAATCGCAGTAAGCTTAAGTATCTCTCCCTATGAGCACCTTTTTCATTTTTCATTTAAATAATTATTATATGACATTTATGAGTGGCACAAAAATGAACTTAGGCCAAACAAGGAGAAAATTCTATCCATACCCTTTTATTTTTACCACACCCTTATTTTTAAAAAAATTACAAAACGCCAAAAAAAACTCAATTATTTTCTTTAAAAATTATATTTCTTTTAGATCGTACATAGTAGTTTAAAATTAAATTTTAACCATAAATGGAACAGAATATTGGGTGCACTGTCCCTTGATCGTTACAATTAGTAACGTACAATGGTAAAATTAGCATGAAAATATGAGGATATTAATATATAACTTTCTTTCTTCTTGTTACTTTGAAGGGTATCAAACTGTCAACCTATCATAATTTTAAATCATTACCCCACCCACTCTCTTTTTTGGATTAATGTGAAACTTACCCAATCTATAAGGATTAAAAGTGAAATTTGGCTCAATATATTTATTATATTTCATGCATATATAACCAAATATTAATCATACCAATTACAAGCTATTTCTTTGGGATCATTATTACAATTTGTGGCTGGGAAAGGTATATATTACAAATTGATTTTAAATTATATGCGATGACATTTTTTTCCATGATTATATGTGATGACTAGGTGTGCTAATTTTTTTTTTTTTGTCTCTTTTGTCATGTAGGGATTTTTTTTTCTATTAAACATCGTCTATATATTGGTAAACGTCTCTCTCCCTAGAAGTATATATATTTATCTAGGATTTACATGTTTATTTTAGTTACATACCATTAATTTTGAGCAGACAAAAATTAAGTTGGTATGAACTCATGAAGTAAGGTTACCACGCTCCGAAAAGTACCATTTAAAATAAAAAAGAAGAAAGAAAAGAATAATCTACGTTATTAAATGAGTTAACACATTGCATGTGGCATTCTATCTGAACAATTGAATTAAGATTAATTGAAATAATTTAATACGTTATTAAATAAGCCTCTCTCCCCTTAATTGGTTGTAGAGGTGGGCAGAGTGCGGTTCGGTGCGGTGTTTGTGTAAAACTATGCATTGCACTGCAAATGCATATAAACACGGTGCGGTTCGAAACATTGCACTAAAAATATTAGTGGAAAACCAAATCAAACCAAACCTTATACGAACACGGTTTGGTTTGGTATTATGGTGCACAATTAATTGGACATAATACACAAGTTTTTATACATATTATAGAAGATTACTAAGATTAATTAGTAATTTTGTTTAGGGTATACATACCTATGGTTTAAACTTTATATGACAAACACTTTATATTCTTAAACCACATACATTGTAACATTAATCATTATAACCTATATGATATCTTATATTTTTATATATATATATTTGTAAAGTTTATACTCTATAGTTTGATTAATTATACAAATATATTTTATATAATATGGGAGTTTTTTTTTTGTTTACTCTATAATAGAAAAATAAATTTTAAATTTTAAATTTTAAATCTTTTTTTTTGTCACTTTTTAATTTAAAATTATATATAAACCATAAATATTTTTTAAAAATTATGATTTTATATATATAAATATTTATTTATTTATTTAAAGTCCGGTCTAGTTCGGATATTTGTTCTTTGCCACCAATGGTTTGGTTCAGTTTTGTTAAGTCAACATAGTTTTTTTCAATTTTTTCACTAATGATTTAGTTCGATTCCACGATTTTACGGTACAAATGTCCACCTCTAATTGGTTGTTGCAGACAAAACCCACCCCTACCCATCGAGTCCCCATTGTTTAATATTTTTTGGCTACGCCCTTATCTACCTTGGGGACAAGGTGTTTTTTAATGAACAACCAACAATATGGATCATATTAATCTAAGCGCAAATAATCGTAAGGTGCATAAATTAAATAAAATTAAATTACAAGCTAGAACGAGTTTGAAGGTAAAGTGCGGAGAATGTAGCTAGAGATCGAACTTTTACTGAAATTGAATTGAAAGACCAAAACACAAAGTAAATTGCATGAAAACTAATGAACAAGAAAAGTAATTCCAAAGTAAATTTCAGACATAAAATAGACTAAGAAATAAAATAGACAGTGTCTGGGTGTTTCTGTTATGATGAGTGTGTGAGTCTTCGTCTTCACCAACTTGTCCGAACCACTAATTAAGCCTCAAGTAATCAAGTATGGATATGTAATGTAATTATCATAAGATAATCCATTGCTATAGTCCACCCATAAGATCTATACCGTTTTTAGTGTATTTGGGCTTGCGCGCTCTTCTCAAAGTTAGTCAAGTCTTTGATTTTGCTCATTTTTGTTGTATTAATTTCTCGCAGGTGTAGGATCACGCATCCACTTGAACTTCTGTAAGAGCTTCTATTTCTTTCATATAATCAAACTATTGACTTTGTTCACTTTATTAGTTTATTTTAATTTTCAAAGTTACAGTGACAATCTTCAATTAGTTTAACTTATTATTACCTTGTTCACTTTTGTAATATTTCTTATAGATCAACGATGGGAACCACTTGCTGTCATCGGTAAGACTTTGCATAAGTAGTGGTATACTCTTTCTTTTTTTAATTTTTTTTGAGTTTGAGAAAGGGGATCAAATTTGCGTGTATTGTGGGTAATTTAACAATCTTTCCAGCTGAATTACCCAATAACTGCAGCTAGTGGTATACTCTTAAATCGTTTGCCATTTTTTTTTTTCATTTAATGATGGGGCTGTTATATTGATAATAATTTAGCCAAAATTAACCCCACACTACAAGAAGAAACTGTTTGGGCGACGAGCCAATTTTCGTCGCCCCATATGATTTGGGCGACGAATGATCTCAATTTTGGGCGGCCTTTTTTTGGCCGCTCAAATAAGTTTGGGCGACGGAAAATCTATCATCGTCGCCCTAGATTATTTTGGGCGACGAATTAATGTTGTCGCCCATGACCTCAATTTGGGGCAACGGAATTGTTTCTACCGTCGCCCAAAGTTGTTTGGGCGACGAAATTTTCGGGACAAATAATTTTTCGACGCCCAAAATTGAATAATTGAACTTTGGGCGACGTCTTAGCCACTTTGGGCGACGAAATGTGTTCGTCGCCCAAAGG
>QANT01002354.1:0-30662 GCA_003254885.1 Purshia tridentata | reverse complement strand
GGTGCCATATTGGTACATATTGATAACTTCATGTGGTAAATAGTAAAAAAAAAAGTTCAGGTGGTACGGGAGCACACCCTCTATAGTTCAGGTGGTATTTGTGTAAAAAACCCAACATCCAATTGTTTCCCGTGTTTTTGAGTTGTAGCACTTCTGGGGAGACGCTTCTCTCATGTACTTCTTGTCTCTTGACCAAAGCACCTTGTTATTTTATTTTTTGTCAAATAACTTTTTTACATGCACAAGTATTTTTTNGTATTTTTTTTTTTTTTTTTTTCCATACACAAGTATTAGACCCTTAAAAAACAAATAATTTTTTGAATATGCGTACCAAAACGAAGTCGTAGGGCGGTTAAACACCACAAAACCCACCTTAGTGCACGACTCAAACATGCGATAATGGAATCGTACGTTCCTTTCCTCCTAGAAAATGCACAATTCTGTGACACTTACCCTCACAGTCACACACTCTCAAATAGTCATTAATTAATTAATTAATTTAAATCTGCAATCGAATTCGAAGATGCCACAACAATTACAATTTACAAAGGCCTTCTTCTTCTTCTTCTTCTTCCTCTACTCTGCCTTGCCTCTCTCGGAGCCACGAGGCTCAGAGCTGAAGTGGGTACTCGGTGTTAAGACTGTTGTAAGTGGTGGTGGTGGTAGTGGTGTCCAATGGATCGCCAACATGAACCACCAAACTCGCCGGCGACTGTGCCCGAGGTTGCTGTTGTTGTTGACTCTGCCATCAATGGTCGTCGACTTACTATGAACGTGTCCATTCAAAATACACACAGCAATAAGGTCCACCCTTATGGCCTTTCCTAACACCATCCCACCTCTTTATCCTTTTTTTTTTTTTGGTGAAACCATCCCACCTCTTTTTATCTCTCTCTCTCTCTCTCTATAATCTTAAACCATGTAAACAAAAGCATTAATCTACTTATATATGTGGGTATGTAGCGCCTGCTTGTTTTTTGTGTTTGTTTGTGATTGGTTATTGACCTGCAACGGGTGTGGGTTTCTTTTTCATGGATTGATATGCAGTTATTCCCTTTGCACTCATTGTTCCTTCTTTTTCTTCGTTTCTTCGTAATCGTTTTAATCACCAGCAGATTGATATGCTACTCCTGTTCTCAAACGTTATAGTGTAATTACTTGAAAGCTGTTTGGAGTTTTAGCTGCTTATCAGTTATGACAAAATAAGAATCCCATTAACCATCTCAATTAGTCAGGATTAAGGTTAAGCTAAATTGAACCTGTTTTCTGCTTTCTTTTTAATTACTTTCATCGGGCTTAATTGTATATTTGAATGATGTGAAACTACATTGGTTTTTATAAATTTGTTGTTTGATTCAGGGGAAAGATAGACGGGAGACTCTGCTACTTGCATACAGGACACTGGGAGTAGTCTTTGGAGGACTTGTTACATCCCCACTCTATGTATACCCTTCAATGCCACTCAAGTCTCCAACAGAAGATGACTATTTGGGTATCTACAGCATAATGTTCTGGACTCTTACTCTTATTGGGGTTGTCAAGTACGCCTGCATAGCTCTTCATGCCGATGATCAAGGCGAAGGTATATACAGGCTCACACTTCTATTTTCATGCGCTTCAATTGTGGACAAGCCACCTTTCTAACTTAAAGTTTAGTGTGATTAAATTTGCCTTTTTTTTTTTAATGCGTCAAAGAATGGTATCTGGAATCAAACTACATTTATTCCTTGTATTCTACTTATTTATTCATTTTTTTTTCACATCTAGTTTTTCCCCTTGCAGATTTTCTTTTTTAGAAAAAATGGGTGAGAAACAATGTGATCTAGTGTAGTCAAGCATCTTGTTCTTTCATTTGCATACATTACTTACATTTGGACTGAAATGGGTTACTGGAAAAGTTAGTAGCTGAACAATTCTGAAACCCTACTTACGCTTAAAGCATATGCTTATCCATGTTCACTAATTCCTGAAAATTTGACTTGCGGGACACTGATTGATTTTAGGTGGAACTTTTGCCCTGTATTCATTGCTTTGCAGAAATATGAATATCGGAATAGTTTCAAGACCTCCAAATTCAAACTCAAGTCCTTCACTCTCTATCTTGCATGAGGGCACACAAAAGGAGAGCAGGCTTGCAGATTTTTTCCGAAAAAGTATAGTTGCTAGAAGGGTGTTGCTTTTTATTGCTATGCTAGGCATGTGCATGGTTATTGGAGATGGAATTCTTACACCAGCAATCTCCGGTATATCATTGTGCATTCTATCCTTCTATTACTTTCGAAAAGTATCTTTTTAAATTTTTCATTGACTTTTATGATTTTATATCTCCAGTTTTGTCAGCAATGGATGGAGTAAGGGCACCTTTTCCTTCTGTGAGTACATGTAAGTATTATGTGCATCATTAGAACTACGACAATGAGCTTTGAAAACTGTGGGCCCCCCTGTAAGTTAGAATAAAAGTTTGGAACATCTTGAGGCCCCCTAATCCAGGTTATTGACTTCTTTTATTATATTCTCTTTTAATTTATTTGTTATTCTGGTTTATTTGTTGCAGCTATTGTGGAAGCGCTTTCTGCAGTAGTTCTTATCATCCTGTTCTTGCTACAAAAGTTTGGCACATCTCGAGTGAGCTTCCTGTTTTCACCCATTATGGGTGCTTGGACTTTGAGTACTCCATTTGTAGGAATTTATAGCATCATATATCATTATCCAAGCATATTTAAGGCCATATCACCACACTATATCCTCCGTTTCTTTTGGAGAAACGGCAAGGAAGGCTGGCTGTTGCTTGGTGGCACTGTCCTCTGCATCACAGGTGAGTATCATGTTCATGTCGTCATGTGGATTGTTCAATATAGAAAATATACTTGATTACCTGTGGATCTTGTGTTCTTAGACATTAAGAAAGCCTCAATCCCAGTCACACAAACAAAACTGGACTAATTGAATTCATAGCATGGTGATATAGATGCAAATGCTATTTTATGTACTTGTCGTTTAGAAATAACCATTTAATGAGTGTTACCTGTCTTATTCAGGCTCTGAAGCACTGTTTGCAGATCTTGGTCATTTCAATCGGAGCTCCATTCAGGTTTACTTCCAATACTATCTCTCCATCTTAAGGTTCTCATATCTTTTGTTTTAAGTTGCTTCTCTGATTCATTTTCTTCAACAGATTGCTTTCTTTTTTACAATCTATCCATCTCTGGTTCTGACATATGCGGGATAGACAGCATACCTGATCAAAAATCCATATGATCATGATGATGGATTCTATAAGTTTATACCAACTACTATCTACTGGCCTATCTTTATCATATCCACATTGGCTGCAATAGTTGCAAGCCAATCTCTGATATCAGCAACCTTTTCTGTTATCAAGCAATCTGTAATACTGGATTATTTCCCTCGGGTGAAGATTGTGCACACATCCTCTAACAAAGAAGGCGAGGTCTACTCCCCTGAAGTCAACTACATCCTCATTTTTCTCTGTGTTGCTGTCATACTTATATTTGGAGATGGAAAAGACATTGGAAATGCATTTGGTATGTTAAACTTCATACCATGTGTACTGATTTAGATTTTCCACCAAGAGCCACATATTGGCTTGCTCACCTCTCTTCCTTTGCTTGTAGTTTTCTGATTATTGCAACAACCTTGTTTCAGGTGTTGTTGTCAGTCTTGTCATGCTCATCACCACAATATTACTGACACTGGTAATGATCATAATATGGAGGACACCGCCTTTGCTGGTTGCTCTTTACTTCTGTGTATTCTTTGTGATGGAAGGTGTTTATGTGAGTGCAGTCTTCACTAAGATCCCTGAAGGTGGATGGATTCCTTTTGCCATATCCTTTATCCTTGCCTTCATTATGTTTGGTTGGTACTATGGGAGACAGAGAAAAATAGAATATGAGTTGACTCATAAAATAACCTTAGACAGACTTGGAATACTATTATCTGATCCCAGTGTTCAAAGGGTTCGCGGGTTGTGCTTCTTTTACACTAACATTCAAGACGGTCTCACTCCGGTTCTTGGACACTATATTAAAAACATGAAATCCCTTCACCAAGTCATTATGTTCACTACTCTTCGATACCTACTAGTTCCTAAGGTTGCTCCCCATGAGAGGATTGTTGTAAAAAAACTTGGCCTGAAAGGGGTTTATGGGTGTGTTATTCAGTATGGGTATGCAGATTGCCTAAACCTTGAAGGAGATGACTTTGTTAGTAAAGTCACTAATAGCTTGCAGGCACATATACAGAACTGCTCAGGCTATCTGTCATCTGATCCTTCAGAGATCCAAGAAGAGATAAATAATTTGGAAGAAGCAAGGAGTGCTGGTGTGGTTCATGTTGGAGGAAAGACAAGGTTTCATATTAGCAAGAATTGTAGCTGGTTTGATGGAATTATATTAGCATTTTATGAAGTTCTGCACGGTAACTGTAGGTCTTCTCTGCCTGCTTTGGGGGTGCCTCTACCTCAGCGTATGGAGGTTGGAATGCTTTATGAGGCTTGAAGGTGATTTTTTTTTTTTGTTCATATTGATTCATCAGGACTGAAGTGATATACAAGTTGAATGTTAAAAGAAAGTATTATTGAGATGTGGTATATGCTAGAAGTTTCAAGGTGCAAGGAAAAAATGTTTGGATGCATATATATATTTTTTTCTCTTACCCCTCCGCTGGATATATTTTTATCAATATTTTTCTTTCCTATTTTCAGTCCTTTAAAATCTATCAATAAATGGGATTTTTTTTTTTTGGGTGTTTTGGTTTTGCCAACAAAGTCCTCTATCATGCCACCATGAATAAGAAATTTGGTTATACCATCTGGCGATTTCATTTAATCTAATGTCAGATTTAAGTTAACTAGCAATTTCCGTACATTCCTCTGATTATATGTGTTCAAAAAATTAAATCAAACTATCATATTGCACTTCACTTGGGTAATTAATTAAAATGAAAGTACAATAAAAAATATATTTAAAATCTATATATATAAAGTCAGGAGAGAAAAATAGTTAAATTTGTAAATTTCAAAAATACCTTTACTTAAAAAACAAGTATTGATATCATTATTTGTTAATAAAAGATAAAAAGATAAAATAGAATTATTATAATTAAAAAATACAAAATTACACCATTATTTTTAGCATTCTACTTTCCACCACCCTTATTTTATGACAAATAAATTATTAAAATTTTTAATTAAATATTTAGAAAGGTGAATTAACACGCACAATGCACCTAGCAAGAGGCTAATGGAAGTATATGCGGGAAGCTATATTACAATCGTGGCTTTTCAGGATTTCAAGCATGGCGAAACGAAAGTCTGCTTGGTGAATCAATTCTCACTATTACATCATCCTCAACACCAGATTCATCACTGGATTCATGACTCTCTTTTGGGTATGCAGTACTTTGAGGCCCTGGAGGACTTAAATTTCCAGCGAAGTTTCTCACATTAAGGTTCTTTCTCACAGTGGCAGGCCCTTCTGATCTGACAGAAACAAGTGGACGGCCGTTGTATGATAGAACACTTGGATAAGACACAGTATGTGATGGTTTAATAGGACCACTTCTTGAAAAACTTCGCTGGCGGACATTCACCTTGTTTGTAAAACAACAAAAGAAAATAAAAGAAGTCGGTCATTAAGAAGAGCTGAGACTTCCAAATTTGCAAAAAGCCGCCATGAGAATGGAGAGAGAGAGAGAGAGAGAGTGAACATACCATGCTGCCATAAATGCTTAACTGCATTGCCTTTGCAGACAAGTTGTGAGCTTGATGGTTAATCCCTTCAGGGTTCTGCTCTTGTAGCTTTGGCCAGCTCATAAGAGCACTATGTTCTCTAGTAAGAGATCTATGGGGGTGATCAACTGAATGTAATATAAATGAGGATGACCTTCTCCTTAGAGCATTGTCAGATTCAAACCCTGCCATGTTGAATATAATCACTCTTGCTCTGGTTTCAACAAGATAACTGGATGCTTGATGAGAAAAACTGGCTCCCCTGGTGCCTGTGCCTGTTACCATCAATCAGCAACAAAAGGGTTAATGAAAAAATACATCCAGGTGCCTTTACTGTAGTCACGTAATTATGGGCGACTTATCTTGAAACTGTAGTTTATATTATTATTACCTGATGTTTCCAGATTTTGGAAGCTTTGGTAACCATGTGAGGGCAACAGAGCTGCAGGTGATGTGATCAGTTCTTCTCGGACACTTTGGTTTTTAACAAATCCTTCCAATAGAAATCCAATGGAATGGTAAGGAATTTCAATAGATTCTCCCCTTATGTGTATGGTCATCATTGACCTTTCAGCAACAAGAGCTCTCAAATCTTGCATCGCCATTTGCTCAAATATTTGGGGAAGGAGAAGTTTCACAAGAATAATTGCACTTTCCTAAGCAAAAATTGAACAAGAAAATTAGCGACGCCATAATAAATCCATTACACTTTATAAAATTCATATCATCATATTATCTTTTTGCACCTGCCGTACATTACAAAATTAACTGTCATTTTGATTGTAATGGATATATAAGTTCCACATGTAAAGGCTGAAAAATTCCATAATTCTATCGACCTTTAGGCCTCGTTTGGTGTCTAGGATTGGATTGGAAAGATAAATGGTAAATTCATGTGTATTTAAGGAAAAAGATGGAGTGTTTTTCTAACTTAAAGGAAGAAGAGGGAAAGAATATGGCTTAGCTACAAGGAAAATGTTATCCTTGCTAATCCCCACCATTTTGAGGGGATTGGAAAGGATAAGTTTTCTTCATAATTTATCTATTTTATTCCCATCTTCTTTCTTTAACTTAGAAATTTCTTCTTCAAATACACATAAATTTGCTACTTATCCTTTCCAATCCAATCCTAGACACCAAACGAGGCCTTAGTTTTAGAAGTCAGTAACAATAATCAGAGCCACACAAAAATGGAATTTTTAGTAACGCAATACCTGCCAGAGGAAGTCTTCTACCGAGGGATCAGACCCGAGCACTGAAAGTATCTTGTGAGTTTCAATGCAAAAGCAAAGAACCACAGAATCTGTGATCATGTCACAAACGTAGGGCTTTCCAGTTAGCACTTCGTATAGGCCCAAAGTACTTCCATGAGTAAACTTTGGATGCAGTGAGTGCTTGTTCTTTATTCTCTTACTCGTCCACTGCCAAAAATAACTCTATTTTATCATCTCATCCATGAGGAAAATCAGAAAATACTGCCACAACAGACTTTTAACTACCTTGACTATCCCATTGGAAATAAGCCAAATACCAGTAGGCTTGGAGCCCTCCCTGTAAAGTGTCACACCACGAAATTTTATTGTTTCCTTGGTAGAACCTTCAAGTTGTTCACGAACTGAAGAAGGAAGAGCTCCCATCATAGGATGGAGACTAATCAAATCATTTATTTTTGGAATCTTTACTAAAGGGGGATGCCTTAGAAGCTCTTTGAGGTCAGTCTGCATGGAAATAAGGAAAAACAAAAAACAAACTTTCTATTATCATGAAAGAGTGATGCACACACGAAATAATTATAAAAGATAAAACATCACCAACAGGCACCTGGACAGTATCATGAAGATGAAGCATCTCTTTTTGTTCCAATAGGCCAACCTTCTCAAGATTTTGGAGATAATCAATTAAATGGTTCAGAACTGAGTATGTTACTTGTCTTGTTTTTACAACACGCAAAACCTGAACATTCCAAATATACAAATTCATGCATCAAAGACAATCTCATGCTAAATATTCTTTCTAAGGAAGAATCAAGAAAGGAAAACTTTAACCACACGTGTGGTTGGTTAAATGGACTTTGGCTGAACAACTTACAACTATGATCCAGCACAACTGGTCATCATAGCACACCAGAAGGAAAGTTAACTAACAAACCTGAGGAAATGTGATGCGAACTTCTTCCAGGAAGTTTTTTGCTTCTTCACCTTCTGCCTCACTTTCAGTAATGACGATAGAAGCAATGTCACTATCACCTAAATGAATAAGCAGATGCAGAATAATTATATAATTTTCAAAACACAGGATTACCCCAATAAATTGAACATGTCTAATAGACAAGAACACCTACTAAGTATTACATGAAAACTAAAATTAAGAACAGAAGGAAATGTCTTAAACGGGCGAAAAGACATTATATTACAAAAGCAAATTTTTTAAAGCGTAAAGAGACCAAATGGTATTAACAACCATGGAAGATTATTACCTATAAAAGCATGAAGTTCCTGTCTTGCAATTCTATGGGCACGAAGGAAGGCAGCACAAATGTAGCATGCAGATTCCAACCTTTCCACAGTGAAGTAGGTTACCAACTTCTGTGGGCAAATGCTTGTCTGAAGGAACTTGTAATAACTCGGGAAATTAACATGAGCTTGTAAACCTTTCCAGTCACATAAAGGCTCATCTGAAACCAAGTCAATTGCTTCATCTACTGATTGCATCAAAATATTTGCTGTAAATTGCATAATCCTTCCCTCGTCAAGCATGCTCCAGTAAGCAGCTTGGACGCCTGATACGAGAAATCGTTGTTGTATTAGCAAATGAGGTGATGGTTATAGATTTAAACTTTAATTTTCACAGCAGGGCTGGATCCATGGGGAAGTTAAGCATCAAATCGATCTCAAGGAGTTTCTTTTCTGGCAAAAAGTTTCTTTAAGCATTTTAGTTGTATGTTTAGAGAAATATACAACATAATAAGTGTATAAGCTCTTAAGTAGAACACATGAGTGTTGAAATAAGTACTAGGAATGAAATATAAACACAATAATAAATTTACCATTCAAAAGGCGTTCACGTATATCTTTCAAATTTGTAAGGTTCAGATTATTATCACTTTCAAATGCGGTATGAGGGTGTACACGTTCGCTATCCACATTATCTAAGCTTGCAATATATCCTTTCACTGTGGGCCAGTCAGCAGGTCCCAGTTCCTCGTCATCTCCAAGATCACCAAAGGCCTTTAATGCTTTGTTCAACATTTCATGTTTTGTGTAGTCCAGTATGCGCCTCTGTAATTAAAAAAAATTTAATATATAAACCAAATGAAAGAAGGGGGAAAAATTTCATGCAAAAATGCCTATTATGGGAACATTATAAGGATGTGCTTTTGTGTGGTTGTTATGAAAAAATGTCCTACTTAAAGAAAGACACAAAACAGTATCGTAAGGAAAACGCAGAATCTATTTCAAAGAAAAATTAAATCCTCACCTTCGCTCCTGATAATTTATCCATATCTAGAAGGCGTAAAACAAATTGTATGGTCGAACCATTCACAATAAGTGTCAAGAAGACGATTCCACCGGTGAAGAAAACGAACTGCAGAGGTGAAAACAATTTTTTTTTGAAAATCTATCATACTAAACAATGATCATATAAACAAAGTGGCTCTGTGTGTGTGTGTGTGCGCGCATGTGCCTCTCCAGATACATACTAGGAATCCTGTCTCAGAACTGAGAAGCGAAGAGCTGTCACTAGTACGCTGCAAAACAAGAGTAAATCAATTAGAAGCAATGAATTGTTAAGGCAAAATGAAATCACAGACATTCAAATCATTGTAACAGATGCCACAATAGCCCCAGGGTGCTAATTTGAAATTGGGACATAGCACCAAGGGGTATAAAGATGAATTTTTAAATAATGACAGCTTGCCTTAACCGATAGTGAAAGTGACAATGCTACAGCCCCTCGCAGACCTGACCATGTGAGGATTATTGCCTCTTTCCAATCCAAACCATAGCCAAAATATCGAAGAAAGGGAAACAATACTCCAACAACTATTAATCGGGAAACTTGTACATAAACATAGAGAAGAACAAGGTAGCCCCAAGAAATTCCTGAAACGAAACTAGAGTTACTGAGATATGGTAATAATTGATAAGTAACAGAATAAGAAGGGTTCAGAATGCATGCAAAATGAATGTATACATATATATAGGGTTAAATTGTATAAGTAATACCAATTTCAGAAATATTGCCACCACTGAGATCACCTTGAGCTATAACAACTCCGCTGAAAAAGGAAAAGAGAAAATATGCATTTTAATGTATGTATCTCATGATCATGTGGTATAGTAATGGCTAAAAAAAACACGTGGTATAGTAAGTGCTAAAAGTTAATTATGCTGATTTCCATTTTATCATTGCCACCAAACAAAATGGAATTTAAGAGCATTAAACTATGCTCTTACCTCAAAATGAAAATTAAGGTATTAGCAATATAAGCAACCATTTCCCTGCCAAAAGATGCATAAATTATGAGCACATGACCATTTTCATAAAGAGTAAATTGAACAACTGTGAATATCAATCAGATAGTTTTCTAGTCATCTGTTTAGAAATCAATAATTCACATATTTCCTGTATTTTTCTGTTCTTGGCATTAAAAATAATAAGATGCGTCCTCTCATCATTTGGATCTGTGTTTTCATAACTCAAACAAGCTGCTTTAGTTCAAAGTGACAAGATATACCAGAAATGATGTAAACTTTGTTGGCTTTCACCCTTAAAAGCTGTCCTCGCAACTGCAGCATAAATCCTGTCCACAGACTATAATATAAAGATAAATGTATTCTCCAATGTGAAAAAACTTTACCACGTAATTCAGCTTACATTCCTAAAGTCATCACCGTCAAAACACCAGACACATCAGCACCCTCTTGAGCCTATTGCGCCAAAAAAAAAAATTCTCAGTTTTTCCATACACAAGAGATGCAACTAATCACCAAAAGATTTTCTAAATAAGTGAAATGCATTACAATTTTGCAAGTACTTTAACTGAAAACATCATCCTTCTTTATATTTTGACAGGTTGCAATCATCAGTTCTTTTGACAATTTTATAAATGTATGCAAACCACAGTGAAAAGACACAAACGAACATCAGAAATAAGATTTTCGACATATATTTGGAAACGATCATAATAAGTGGTCAATTTCTTTGTCATAAAATTAATGCCAGAACCATCTATAGTATTTTATCATTGATCATTGTATGACTGGTTTCAATAATTGCAAGAAATTTACGCATGCATATATATAAGCATCCTGAGTTTGGAAAGGAACATACAGTGAAGTAAGCAAGATAGCTCACAGCAAGCGTTAGTGTGATCTCTATCACAGTGTCATTGAAAATGAACCGAAGCCACAGGACAGATGCTATAGCATAAGCAAGACCAATTCCTACACTGTACCAATAAAAGAGTTATACAACCAGAAAAAATCTGTCATTCTTGCTCAAAGAAATATGTGAGACATACGCTCCGAGTGAGACTCGAGTCAGAAATGAAATTATGGCCCCAACGTCATAGCTCTTTCCAAGGACCATTCGATAGAATAGCTGATAAACAACAATTGCTGTCCTGGACATGAAATTAAACACCTTCAGAGGAGAAAATATGTAAAAGGAATAATTGCACAAGATTGTAATAACAAAAACAACAAGTTTCATACATTAAATACTGAATTAGAAGAGAATAGAGAGCAAGTGACAATAAGTAGTGCTAGATCACCGAAAATCTATACCCATCATTCATCAAGGATTCTCCTTCAATTATTGTACTCAGTTTTTTGCTTGCACCAAGCTCTTTTAACATAGCGACAACAGCCACAGGATCTGTAGCACTCAGAAGTCCCCCCAGCAACAATGATGTTTTCCAACTCCAGTTATAAGGGAAGGTGAGCTGCAGTAGTATGTCACAATATAATTGTATAACAAAAACATATAAGTCTAATTAGCAAGGTGTAGGATACCTTTAAAGCAGATCCAAGACAGAAGGTTGATATCAAAACACCCGGACCAGCTAGTAAAATCATTTGAACCATACACCTCTGCATGAAAAATGGAAAAATGTGCTGGTTCATTTCATGTTTGACATACTTCAAATCAACCAATGACTTTGCACAAAGCTAAGAGCTTTGAACTCAAGTGACTGATACATGCATTTAGCATATGAAAAATATAAGAGCAAGAAAAGGAACCTTTATTTGGTGCACTTCCATAGAAAATGCACTCTCAAAAAGAAGGGCGGGAAGAAAAACAGCCAAAAGAAGGTCAGGATCAATATCTGCCCCTGCACAATAAGAACATTAAAGCTGCTTAATAGATGCGTATAAGAAAACCCTCCAAGTCAAAAACTAGCATAGGAGGCTAAGCCTATAATAGGTGTCGCAATACTATGTCAGCAAAGACGTGACTGGAACTTACAAATTCGAATGCCATCCCCAATCTTGTTCATTCGATGATGTGTACCATATTCTGCATGTTTGTCAATCACTAACCAAGTTATTATTAATTGAAATAAACAATTTAAACACATGCCAACATGCTTGATCTTAACTCTGTTTTAATTTGTAGAACCAAACCACTGAAACCAGCAAAGCTTAATTGGAACAAAATAACACAAAAAAGAAGAAGAAGATGAGAGTGATGAGACCTATGGAACCCAAGGCTATGCCAAGTACGAGCAAAGCGACAGTGTAAGGTACTCTGGTACCACGCAAGAGATGCCTGCTTGCGATTCCTAACACCAAACACAACCCCACGAATGCCACTGCGTTCGTTGGATTCGTTGATGAACTTGCTTCTTCTTCCTCCACCCCCAATATTCTGTATGGCAACACCGATTCTATTAACGTCGCCATTTCTGAGGACCTCAAAATACCGGAATTTCAATTTCAGCTTTCAACTTTTTAGTTTTAAGCAGCAGTAGTGAGCTCAGATGTCCCCGGTGCGTATTTCTATCACTGCCTGAACGATGCCTTTGGAATCTTTGACTTCTTCGAACGTTTCCAAGACATTTTGGATTTGTCCGAATCACTAGTGCAGGATTATCTATCTTTCCCTTGCTTTAATGCAGCGCCGATTTCACAAACTTAACAACAGTCTTTATTTATTACATACGATGGATTAAAGCCACTTATGGAACATGGTAATAGTGTAGACACTATAATAGAGAATCGCAACTTTATGTTTTGGAGGGATCCTAAATTCGGAGCGAGAACGCTTTGTCCTCAAGTTACGCTTCATGAAACGCCACAATGCAAAAAAGATAAAATATTCTTTCTTTCTTACAACGAAGGTGCCTACTTTTCATGATGTTGGGTTATGAACTTATGGTTAACCTACATATTTGTCGGCCGACAATGACGGAGGACTGCTAATTTGGAATAAAGCAATGGTAGGGTGACTTAATAAATCGTAACTCAATTGTAGTTGTCATTATTCATTTATTATATCATTTTTGTATAAAGATTATTTTAGTCTTTTTATTATAAATTTTAAAATAATAAAATAATAAACTTACTTTGTAGTTTCTCTCTTTCTCCCTTCCTCACCCATCCACACTTTTATAAATCCATTTTTTTCAATAAGTTGAAACCCCAGCCTTTTCTAAATTTTGTCATATCCCTTGAATCATGCATCTGTTCTACGATTTTAAACAGGAATCCCTATTATGTGGACTAATGTGTGGACGTACTCTGCTTAAACTTAAGGTAGCCTTAATAAGAAGATTAAGGCTCTGGGACATGCTATACTTTGCACATGGAGAATATATAAAAGACAAAACTATTAGCATTTCCAATGCTATGTGTCAATATTGCCATGGTGATCATGAGCCATTTTAGTGCATATATGATATATGTGAGAAAAATGGCATTTGCGCCATAAAAAAAAAGGGGAATTGTGATGGAGAAGACAAAGAGAGATAATCATAAAAATTATTAAAAGAGATGAAAATAATTTAGGAATATAGAATTGGAAAGGTCATGAAGAAGAAATTGAAAGAGAAAAATGGGTAAAATTATCAAATTAGGATTATTAGATTTTGGAGGGATAAAATGGTCTTTTGATAAAAATAGTTTTAATTGGATACAATGATGTGTATATTCACTAAAAAGTTAACTAATGATGTGTTCAATTATTATTAGCACATAAGTTTGAGGCACAATTAAAACACGAATTTTTGAGGCCCAAAATCATTTCCCTTTGGAATATGCCATACATCACTGTCTAATTTCACTCCCTGCATTTTGATGCCTACCGAAATAGTCAAAAACATACAAAGGCTGAGTTTTTTTAAAAATTTACGTATGCTATAATAATATAAATGAAAGCAAATAACTATATTTTAATCTATAGCTTGGGTTCTTTCTATAAATTCTATCATATCTAAGCAGAAATAGTTTGGGTCTACTGGACGTAAGCAAATTGATATGTTATTATTATGATGATTTTCTATCAACTGCGTGTGTTGACTAGGCTTAATTCAGCCATTAAAAAAGTCTTTATTCCAAGTCATCCATTTAAATTATAATTATATTTATATTCTATCATCTAAATTAAAAATCTTGGTACGTAATCCAAGTACGTAATTTATAAAATAATCTTTAAAAAAGCACGAAGATCAGACTAAGAAGAAGTAAGTGAACAAATACGATTCCTTAAAAAAAGTACAAGACTTCTTTAACAAATAATTAAGGTAATATTTATCCTATGGTAGGCGATGACTTTAAGTCTTTAATGACAAGGACATATAAATTTTTTAATTTGTGTATTTGATCTTAGCCAGAAAACATCATCTTTGTCCAGAAATCAAGATGGATACATCAATGCATGTGTCGAACAAATTGGAACCCCAGCTTGACATGTCCCAACCAACCTGCTTTTTTGGTTTTTCGTTTGACGGAAAATTAACAATTGTACATTACATGTGGGCCAAGGATCAAAATCTCAAGGCCCGAATAGAGAAAAGATGACAAAGCCCATAATATGTAACTCCGGATTGGGTGAGCTGGACAAAGTCGCACATGGCTGGCCCAATCTCAATAAGCAAATGGGTGAGCTTTTTTAAATACCGACACTTTCATCAGAGAGAAGGTAGAGTGTGTAAAACAAAAAATGAATAGGTGAAATATTACCATTATATGATTGCCTTTTTAATCTAATAGTAACACCCTAAATAATAATGTTATTATTAAACAAAAAATAAGTTATCATCTTATATCTCCTACTATACGTACTACATTACTACTAATAAAAAGTTGTGAGTTGTTACAAAGTTTGACTTTTGTCTTTTTTTTTTTTTGAAGCTTTGCCTCAGTTTACTAAATAAATTATGAATAATTAATAAGTCGATTCATACAAGGTACTTAGCATAAGAGACAAATGAGAATATATTTATTAAAATAAATTTAACACATGGATATTTTGTCTTTTTATTTTTATTTTATCTCATCTTAAGTAATTTATATTTATTGAATATTTTAAATAAACTTATAAATAATGTGTGTATATATCGTCTCTCATAACAAATAATCATATAATTAAATATTCATTTGTGTAATGCGTGTATATTGTGTATATATCATTCCTCTCATATACCCATTACATACGGTTGTTTTCAAAATAAAATCATTCTAATATTTTTTATTATTACAAACAACTTTATTATTTCTGTCCAGAAAAAGAAATATGAGATCCCAAGTATAGTAATTAAAAACAAAAAAATGCTCCCAATGATCCTCTCCCTTCCCTCCTAAAATAGATCCTTCGTCGTACACAACAAAAGCTGTTAAAGAAAGGGGAAAAATATATATATATATATATAAAAGAAATGTACAATAATTAAAAAATATATTATCCGGTAGCCTAGTGGTTTGTTCATTCTCAGTTTCTCTCTCTCAGTCGAAAATCCCTCTGGGTGTATCTTCTGTTTCTTCCCCGTCAAGACCCGAAAAAAGCATGAAGAACCTCTCAACCATTCTCGTCCTCGCGGTTTTAATCACGTGCAGTGCCACCCACGTGAGATCGGATGCCTCCGATCACCGTTACAATGAGGGCGACCCCGTCCCCCTCTACGCCAACAAAGTCGGCCCCTTCCACAACCCCAGGTAACTATAACGCGTCAAATCTCCTCTCGATCCGCGTTTAGATCTGGGGCTATCCACTGTTTGGATCTCCATTTTCACAGATTTTTTATGCAATTACTAATGTTTGAAGATTCTCATCTCTTCCGAATAGGCCCTTATTGTACGGACACTCACATTGAGACTAGCAAGGATTATGATTCTACTGACTAATGTGTATTTGTATTTGGTTGTTTGGTTTCAGTGAAACGTATCGGTATTTTGATCTGCCCTTCTGCTCAGCAGGTTTTATATCTCAAACGTTCTACCTTACATTCCTCATTTCATTTGCAATTGATTGCCCAAACAAAAATTTTAAAAAGTTTCTTAACTACGAAATGCGGAATCTAACATTTCATTGGCAAACATCTAAATATCCAATATTTTTCTCACTTCCTAAAATAGTTCAGTAATTCTTCATGCACTTCAATTTTTTTTGTTTTGGTGAAAATACTGCTGGAATGATTTTCCCGTTATATTTTTCCATCAATATATACGCACATTACTACGCCCCGCTTGACTTAACTTATGCAGCTGTGTTTACGGAATTTGTTTCTATTGAAGTTTCCAGAACAAATCGATTTTTTATAGGATAAGATGGACCCTTTAAGCATTGTCTCTTTTTTTATCCTAATTGGCGGACAATGAATCTGAATGGTAGGTGATGTGAAAGAGAAGAGGGAAGCTCTTGGAGAGGTGTTGAATGGAGATCGTCTTGTTAGTGCTCCTTATAACCTTGAGTTCAGAAAAGAGAAAGACTCTGAAGTTGCTTGTAGAAGGAAGCTGACCAAGGAAGAGGTTGCTCAGTTTCGAAACGCTGTGAAAAAGGACTACTACTTCCAAATGTATTATGATGACTTGCCCATCTGGGGATTTCTAGGAAAGGTTGACAAAGAAGGAAAAACTGACCCAAGTGAATACAAATATTTCCTTTACAAGCATATCCAATTTGAAGTTCTCTACAACAAAGATCGTGTAATTGAAATTGGCGCCAAGATGGATCCTCATTCTGTTGTGGACTTGACAGAGGACAAGGATGTTGATGCTGATTTCATGTACACGGTGAAATGGAGGGATACAAATATTCCCTTTGAGAATAGAATGGATAAATACTCACAGTCTTCTTCGCTGCCACATCACTTGGAAATTCATTGGTTCTCAATCATAAATTCATGTGTCACAGTTCTCCTCTTGACGGGTTTTCTTGCAACGATTCTCATGAGGGTCTTGAAGAATGATTTCATGAAGTGAGATTTTATTTGTGAGCCTCGGTATTTTATTGATCTGAAAATCTCTGGGTTTTCTGCTTACAATTTACTTTTACTTATCATATCTATTTAATTTCTTAAAAAGGTATGCACAAGATGAGGAAGCTGCTGATGACCAAGAAGAAACAGGATGGAAGTACATTCACGGTGATGTTTTCCGGTACCCAAAACACAAATCTTTATTTTCTGCGGCTCATGGTTCTGGAACCCAGCTGTTCACACTGTAAGAACTAAGGATCTTATCATAATCCTTTTCAGATATATGAATTTTGGATTATTACATGTCTGTAATAAATGTTACTGTCTGCCTCTTTGTGCATTTCCAGCACAATATTCATTTTTATGCTTGCACTGGTTGGTGTATTTTATCCATACAACCGAGGAGCTTTATTCACTGCCCTTGTGGTCATATATGCACTCACGTCTGGCATTGCGGGATATACTGCTACTTCTTTCTATTGTCAGCTTGAAGGAACGAATTGGGTAAGTATACATGGATTCTGTCAGCAATAAATATAGCTTATAAAAATAAATAAATACATGTAGCTTACAAGTCGATACTTATTAAAGTGAAATGGAATGATTTAGTTTTCGTTTTCTGGTTGACAGGTGAGAAATTTATTACTTACTGGGTGCCTCTTTTGTGGTCCTCTGTTCCTGACATTCTGCTTCCTCAACACTGTAGCAATTGCTTATAGTGCAACTGCAGCTCTTCCTTTTGGTACTATTGTGGTAATTGTCCTTATCTGGACACTGGTGACATCACCATTGCTTGTCTTGGGTGGTATTGCTGGCAAAAACAGCAAGGCTGAGTTCCAAGCTCCTTGCCGCACTACAAAGTATCCTCGAGAAATTCCACCTCTGCCATGGTACAGGACATCTATTCCTCAGATGGCAATGGCAGGATTTCTCCCTTTCAGTGCGATATACATTGAACTTTATTACATATTTGCCAGCGTCTGGGGTCACAGGATTTACACGATCTACAGCATTCTGTTTATTGTTTTTATAATTCTTTTGATTGTCACTGCCTTTATAACTGTGGCTTTGACCTATTTCCAACTTGCTGCTGAAGATCATGAGTGGTGGTGGAGGTAAACAAGTTCGTTTTTGCATTAAGTTTTCCATAGATATTCATACTCTCGTTTCAATGATAGCAAGTACAATTACATTTCCCATTATACACAGATGAAAGCAAGTATTAATGAAAATTTTCAAGAAAGTTTTTAGGCAAGGAGTTTGCAGAGTTCCGACTAATCAGAGTTCTTATTTGCAGTTTGTATTGTGATTTGTGCTTTGCCAAATTCTGATTTTTCTTCTACCTTTTTTTTTTTAATTGAAATTTGTGTGAGAGTTTGGAGTTTCCTTGCCTATATATTAAGGAAATTCATATTTTACTGGCAAAAATAAAAAGAAGAAAAAGAAGATGCTGATAAAGGTTTTTATTTTCTCTACAAGTAGAACATATAATTTTTCAAATATATTTTCTTCATTCTGGATACTTAATGCCCTTCATTTTAAGCTAGAAAATCTTCGAATTAGTGCCACTTGGATTGCCTGCCTGCCACTTGTCTGGACTGATTAGAGTTCTTGTTTTGTGACAGGTCTTTTCTATGCGGTGGATCTACTGGCCTCTTTATCTATGGCTACTGCTTGTATTATTACTATGCCCGATCAGATATGTCTGGTTTTATGCAAACCTCGTTCTTCTTTGGCTACATGGCTTGCATTTGCTATGGCTTCTTTCTCATGCTTGGTACCGTGGGTTTTCGTGCTGCTTTGCTCTTTGTTCGTCACATTTACAAGTCCATCAAGTGTGAGTAGTGGGTTAGTTGGCCTTTTTTGTGAATTTGTCCTTGTTTCTTACTTTCCATCATAGGGATAAGTCTATGATTTTTGTTAGACGGTAGGTGAGAAAGTGCCTTTAGAAGCAGAGAGCTTTCCTGAATTGAGGTCTTTTGAGGCCTCTGTTGTGCGTTTGCTTTAGGCTGTAGGAAGACTTGGGCATTGTTGGCCATCCATAACTATTCTTCACTATATGTAACTATGAGAGGCGATAATGTGGGGAACGCCTTGTAAGACCACATTTTACTTACTCTGAAATGACTTTTTTCCATGTTGCTCTTGAGTAACCCAGCCTTGTTGTGTATCTTGCTATACTTGTGCGCTTACCATTTTCGTATCTTACATTTAAATCACAGAAATCAGAGAAAGACCTGCATTTTGGGTGTAAGGGCCATCCTCATAACCTTAAGTGCAATCGTCCACATCAAGTTTGGTAGTATAACAGCTGATAACTGATCAGTTAACAGAATAATTTCCATTAGAGTAGATTCTGTTTTTAAAAGGGTCGATCAAGTAGCCGTCCACCCCAAACCATAGGCGCAATTTAGTCATACATGTTAAGAATACAGTGTCCAAAGATCCATTTCTCTATCTAGTCAAGATATTTCTGTTAGTAGATATCTGAATTGAACGTATAGTTCAAGCACACCCATATGCATTGTAATTGATAATATCATTTCATTTCCCTTTAAAATAGCCTAAAATCCCCTAGGATTTTCAGTTGATGAATGATCAACTGGCGAGCATGTACTCCATTCTTAAAGAAAGAGAAGAATAAAAGAAAAAGAAAAATAAAGAGATTCCCCATTATATAGGTTTTCAGCATGAAGCTATAAAAGGTTCCAAGTAAAGTTTATTACTTTATTTGAAGATCAATTAGCTTTTAAAACTTCTAAAGAGGAACCGAATAATTTGTATGATGGAAATCATGGAACACGGGTTTTAACAAAGATTACTCGCTACGTGAAAAGAGTGAGTCGATTATCCCACATCGGAATGGAGAGGCAAGCACCAGGTCATCCCCTTGAGTATAAAGACAAGCAGTTGGAGCAAGTCCAAAGCACGGAGCCGTGCGGTGAGCACAGAGCGAACTATTCTTTCGCCTTTTACTAAAGAATACCGTGTGATCGTCGCATAAAGCGGCATACGCCTATTTTTTGAGGGGTACTTTCTCCGGATTGCCCCTACATTTCTAGTCCAAAGCTTAATTTGAGTATTCTAGTGATTGCCCCTAAATGGTTTTGCTGAAAAAAGTGGGTATGTCTCGAGAAACATCAAGATATACATTTTTGGTTGAAATTTAATCTTATTCAGTAGTTCTGTATTATTATTTTCTTCAACGTACTAGTAGGTCTAGTACAAAACAAATGAGTGCGGCATCATTCAAATCGAAGATGAGCATATATCTGTCCAAATCAGAAATAAAAATAATTGATAAATGAATGATAAATCATAATTCAGCGTCAATCTGAAGCACGAGATGATGCGGTCCAACAAGTGAAGCAAATGTGACCCCTTTGCGCTGAGGAAGACGACTCATCTTGTTTAATTCCTCCTCAGTCAAAGACCAGTCGAAGATGTCAAGGTTCTGTTTCATTCTTTCCTTGTTGTAGCTTTTCGTTACGATGCTCACCCCTTGCTCATATGCCCACCTCAACGAAATCTGCAACCCATATATGCATATATAAATTAATATTTAATTTGAAACAAGTTGTTGCTTGCGATGAAGCAGCTAGACAAAATGAATTAATTTAATTTTCAGAAGTAGTTGCATGTTGTTTATACCTGAGCAGTTGTTTTTCCTTTGGCTTTGGCAATCTGTTCGACGACATCGGAGCCTAAAACCCTGTCGTCTCCCCATTTAGTCCCGGCAGCACCCAAAGGAGAGTAAGCTGTAATATGGATTCCCTTTGCCTTACAAAACTCCCTCATTTTCTTCACTTGCCATGCTGGGTTCATCTCCAACTACATATCAAATTTAATATATACAATTTATTAATTAGTTCCCACATCGACCAACGGAGAAATAAAATATGCAGTACTTGAGGAATGAGAATCATAAATATATATATTAATTACTTGGTTTAGGGCGGGAGGGATTTTGGCGATGGAAAGGAGGTGTTGGAGCATGTTGCAAGTGAAGTTACTGACGCCAATGCCTCTGGCGAGGCCTAGTTTCTTGCACTCTTCCATGCCTTCCCAAACTGATTTGATATCCAAGGGTTGTATCAGATGCTCTGCAACAGGCATACTCCTCACCTCTTGCCCCAATTTGAACGGCCAGTGTACAATGTACATATCCACATACTCCATTTGAAGATTCCTATATATATAATATTGCAACGTGCAACAACAACATTAATTATTAAACTAGGTACTAGCTGCAATTTCATGCATAATATATTGATATTATTGGATCTATCCAAACCTTAAACTGGCCTTGATGGCAGGCAACACAAGGTCCCGGTCAGCAAAGCTGGCCCAGAGCTTGGTTGTGATGAAGAGCTCGTCCCTGGAGCTGATGAGCCGGAGACGCAGGGCCTCGGCGATTGCTTCACCAAGGTCGTGCTCCGACCCATAAGCAAAGGCCGTGTCAAAGTGCCGGTAGCCGGCTTTGAATGCTTCAAGAATTGCAGCCTTGGCTGCTTCTGGGTCGGCCCGTGGGTACGATGAAGTTCCCATGCCGATCACTGGCATGCTCATAATACTATTTTCACCACCGCAGCAGGAGGAGCCCAGTGTCACCTCAGGAATTACCATCTTTGCCATTCCAAATTATATATTAAACTTAATTCGAACAAGAAATTGATCAAACAAGCTTAATTTTGATTGATCAATCGACTTTCAAAGAAAAATGATAATAGATCGATGGATGTCTAGCTAGTGTTGTGTTATGATGTCCAGCTGCACCCAGTGCCTTGCGCTTATATAGGCATATATGCTGCACACATGCATGCCATATACCCCATGTCATAATTAAATCTTCATAATTTAACTTAATTTTTTATTTTTCTTTTGTCATAGATCGACCTCGGTCATGGGTGGAATTGGTTGGTAGTTGTTGGTTTCTGGACTGACCAGAATATATTTGTGGAATCTTGAGGCCAAATTAAAGAAAAAATATCGAATATATTACAAGGCTAAAAGCATAACATACAGTTCTCTGTTGGTTTCTGGGTTTATACGTATACTCCTCTTTTAATCAGGTTCAGTTTGTATCATATTTAGCACCTGATAAATGCTAACATTTTGTTATATTATAAATAATTAATTTTTGTATAGTGACTGTCGTCTTATGTGTTGTATGTATATATACAATTATACCTAATAATTTATGTCCAATATTCACCTAGCTTGTTTTAAATTCAGAACGTGTATCTTATAATTTTTTTAATTATAATTTCTATGTAACTTTTTCTCAATTGATAGCTACTTTTTTATTTTATTAATCAATTCTTCATAAGATTTGAACTCATAATCTCCTCTAATTCTTAGAGCGATTGAGTGCCTTAATTGATATATATATCTAGTTAAATCCCAAATTAAAAAGTTACTTCTGTGGTGGTATTCTAGCTAATAAATAAAAAACAGAGAAATGATTTTGGGAAAATCAGTTGCGCGCCCTTGAATCCCGGATGAATTATAGGGTCAATTCCTTAAGGGCCGGGTTTTAATATTGTTGATGAAGGAATATAAGGTGATTATATTAAAGTGTGCGTGTGGGACGTGAATGATTTTATTTTAGGTGGCGTATTTGAAATCATACGACCGTGGAGTAAGTTTAGAAAGCGATCGATGGATCGATCACTGATTCACTATACTGAATTTTTTTGAATTAAAATGAGAAAAAACATTTTGATGTGGGTGGACAGCTGTCACTTGGATTTTGGTTCGATTAGCTCAGGTCGGATGGTTTGCCTTGGATTGAGAAGTGACGCGGGTCGGTGTACATCTTGGACCATGTATTGGTGTACATCTTGGACCATCTAGAAATACATGATCACATATAATTATGACATTATATGACAAATTAATTGTCGTTGAAGCAAGAAACCAATACGGGTGTATTCTGGTCGTCAAGTACCAAGAAATGTTTATATCATAACATGCTTCAGGGGCTTTAGGAATCACGATTTGAGCATTGTTGATGTTTCACTATATATATGTATTTATGAGACATTAATGTGAGAAACAGTTTGTCTGACCGCATTGCACCTAACTACTCTCTGATCGAAATGATGACTTTTTCCTTGTTGTTATCTTACTATTAATTTGTGATAAGCCACAACTGATTAACCCCATATTTACAAACTCCACTTTTATTAAACCCATTGTATAGTTAACAGGCTCATAATATGGGTAATTAATTTGTGGAGTATGAGCTTGTTACAAATTCACCTCCATACTAATATGGGCTTAATCAGATGTCGATTTTGGCAATGCTCTATACTGATGTGTTTTTGCTGGTGGACCAACTTAATAGGCAATTTTTTATTTAGAATCTTAAAAATGAAAATAATTTATAATTCAAGTATCAAATAGGATATATGCAAATTATTCTGTCTGCTCAAAATTTAGTACCAATGCACCCAAAAAGCTAGTATTACTTAACTTTAACCATTAAAAGAAGAAAAAACAAAGATATTGGCTAAATTAAGCAACACGATCCTGCAGCAAATTTAAACGTTACACGGTCTACACCTAATTCGTCTCAAATATAATATTATTGTCTTATTCTTTTATTCAACCAATATATATATATATATATTATCCAAAAGAAAAAAAAGCATTGACCAGAGCAGCATTGATGGGGTCCTAGGATGACATGAATGGTCAACAACATATTCAGATGGTCATCATAATTATTGAGGCCAAAAAATCCAAATGATGGATGGATCATAATTCAGCGTCAATCTGGAGCACTATATCATGCGGTCCAACAAGTGAGGCAAATGTGAACCCTTTTCTCTGAGGAATATGACTCATCTTCTCTAACTCCTCCTCAGTCAAAGACCAGTCGAAGATGTCAAGGTTCTGCTTCATTCTTTCCTTGTTGTAACTTTTTGCTACCAAGCTCACCCCTTGCTCATATACCCATCTTAACGAAATCTGCAAGCCATGTGTACGTGCTTAATTATATGCATCAATTAATCAAGCTTTGACATAAGGCTAATTAATTAAGCTGCATGCAGAGAAAATTTGAAGTGCGCGCATGCATGTATATATATATATATATACCTGAGCAGCTGTTTTTCCTTTGGCTTTGGCAATCTGTTCGACGATATCAGAGCCTAAAACCCTGTCGTCTCCCCATTTAGTCTTGGCAGCACCCAGGGGAGAGTATGCTGTAATATGGATACCCTTTAACTTACAAAACTCCCTCAATTTCTTCAGCTGCCATGCTGTGCTCATCTCCAACTATATATAAATAAATTCAAAATATGATATATGAAAGCAATTATTCCAAGTATAAATCATAAAATGAGTGATCTCATGAATAATCATACTTGGTTTAGGGCGGGAGGGATTTTGGCGATGGCAAGAAGATCCTGAAGCATGTTGCAGGTGAAGTTACTGACCCCAATGGCCCTTGCAAGCCCCAGTTTCTTACACTCTTCCATGACTTCCCAAACTGACTTGATATCGAGGGGTTCTACCTCTTCCTTTGCCACAGGCATACCCTTAAAACCCTGCCCCAATTTGAACGGCCAATGTACTATGTACATATCCACATAATCCAAATCAAGCTTCCTATATACGTAAATACATGCGTAACAACAACAAAAAATTAAAATCAAAGCTTAATTTCATTAATTAAAAACAAACGTTTTAATTAAAGTAGCATGCATAAATTCATTGAGTACAAACCTTAAACTGTCCTTGATGGCAGGCATATTACGACATGGGCCTACATCAGAGGACATTTTATTTTTGGCAAACTACCTCAATCATGATAAGCACACTTATTACGACATAGGCCTACATCAGAGGACATTTACTTCTTTCCTTAATTGTGTATCAATCCCTTGATTGTAGGATCTAGCCTTGCTCTCCACGTTTGTATAAGTCTATATATCTATACATTGACATTTTGTAAATTAATGAAAAAGATTATTCTTTCTTCAAGTATTATTTTCCTGGTTTCATTTTCACACTACAATTCCTAATTTATAGGCAAAATTAGAGAAAAAAGAATTCAACTTATATGCCGTGTCGGATTATTGTAATTCATAAATTATATAGAAAATTACAAATAAATCAATCAAACATTATTATTTTCCTGGTTTCGTTTTCACATGGTATCAGAGCAGTGCCTCTGCATTTTATAAGCCTAAAAGCCTCCAGAATCTTCAATGGCTGATGAAGATGGATCTTCCCAAAACGCTGGAAAGAAGACCAGTGATAACAAAGTTGTAGAAGGATTCAACGACCCTTCAAGTCCTTATTACATTCACCATTCTGATCACCCTGGAATGGTTTTAGTATCAAAACCATTAGTTGGTGATAATTATGGGACCTGGAGCAGATCTATGAGCATTGCCCTTAGTGCCAAAAATAAGACAGGTTTCATCGATGGTTCAATCAGGAAACCGTCGTCGATACTCAAACCATCTGAGTTTCATCGATGGAAACGGTGCAATGACATGATCCTCTCTTGGATCATCAACTCTCTTGATTCGGATCTCTCCAATAGCGTAATCTACGCTGAAACTGCACATGAGGTATGGTCAGATTTGAATGAACGTTTTTCTCAAAGTAATGCTCCTCGAATTTTTCAGATTCAACGAGATATTGCCTTGAATACCCAAGACCAGATGTCGCTTGCAGCATTTTATACAAAATTAAAAGGTTATTGGGATGAATTATCATCCTATAATGATATCGATCCTTGTACTTGTGGATCCATGAAGTCGGTGGCTGAACGAGAGGAAAGGCAAAGGCTTATGCAATTTTTGATGGGACTTAATGATTCTTATGCAGCAGTCAGGGGCCAAATCCTTCTCATGCAGCCTCTACCTTCCGTAAAAAAGGCTTATTCCCTTTTGTCTCAAGAAGAAAAACAAAGAGAGCTTTCTATGACTCGAAATAATAATACAGAGAGTATGGCTATGTTAGCTATTAACAATCAAAAGTCCTCATGGCAGAACTCCCACAGTAATTTCAAAGGGAATAAGAAAGAACCACTTCATTGTAGCCATTGCGATAGGGACTATCACACTGTGGATAGTTGCTATTACCTCATAGGCTTTCCACCAGGACATCGGTTGTACAAAGGAGATGCCAAGAATGGAATAAGAAATACCAAGTCATCCTCAGGTAATCGGCCACAACACAGGAACAAACCCACTCTTCCTACTGCGCATCATATCCAAACTGATGTACCATCCAATTTGCATCAACTTCAATCTATTGCACCAGGCTTGACGGCAGAGCAATGCAACCAAATTATGGGTGTAGTCGGCAATGGAGATGGTGTTAGTCCTTCTCAAGGTTTGTCTCTTTCAACTTGTCTATTGTCTCAAAGTTCATCTGCTCTGTCTGATGCTTGGATAATTGATAGTGGTGCTACAGATCACATAACAAATACCCCACATTTTTTTCAAGACTCATTAACCCTCTCAGCTGCACAGGCTGTTCATTTACCTAATGGAGAGAAAGCTTATATTCATTCAAAAGGCACTGTTTCCTTGGATTCAAAATTGAAACTCCAAAATGTGCTTTATGTTCCTTCCTTTAATACAAACTTGTTGTCCGTTCCTAGACTAACCCAATCTGTCAATTGTTGTGCCATGTTCTTCCCAACCTTTTGCGTTTTGCAGGACTTGGAAACGAAGAAGATGATTGGTTGGGGTAGGCGACATGGCAACCTTTACTACATCAAGCCGACAATCTCATCACCATCTCCTCCTCCAGTTTCACTCCATGTCACTTCTCCACACGACCTATGGCACATACGGCTTGGACATCCATCAGTTGGTCGTCTTAAATTTTTGGCTAAACATTTTTCAGATATTTCTTTTAATTCTAATAAGAAGTGTGATTTTTGTCCATTGGCTAGACAGACCAGATTACCATTTCCATTAAGTTCTATTTCAAGTACTCATCCTTTTGAATTGATTCATTGTGATATTTGGGGTCCACACAAAGTGTCTACACATTCTGGAGCACATTATTTTTTGTCAATTGTTGATGATTTTACACGCTGCACTTGGATTTATTTGATGCGATTTAAATCTGAAACTACTGGCTTGCTTAAATCTTTTTTCTCTTTTGTTGGAACTCACTTCAGTCACAAAATTAAAAATATTCGTGTGGACAACGGTTTAGAATTTTATTCCATGAGGAATTTCTTTGCAGACCACGGGGTCATTTACCAACACACTTGTGTCTATACCCCCCAACAAAATGGGGTAGTTGAGCGGAAACACCGCCACATCCTTGAGGTGGCACGTGCACTTCGATTTCATGCACATCTGCCTCTTGCTTTTTGGGGAGAATGTGTTCTTACTGCTGTCTATCTTATCAACCGTTTGCCCACACCACTTTTACATGGTAAATCTCCTTATGAGAAACTTTTTTGTCGTCCACCCACTTACACACATTTGCGTGCTTTTGGTTGCTTATGTTTTGCCACCAATCTCACTCCTAAACACAAATTTGATAACAGAGCACGTAGATGCATTTTTGTGGGTTATCCATTTGGGCAAAAGGCATACAAACTTTATGATTTATCTAGTCATCAATTTTTTACAAGTCGGGATGTTGTTTTTCATGAAACTATTTTTCCATTTCACACCACCACCAATGCACCTGCCATCCCTAGTTCTCCTTTTCCCTTGCCCACTGATGATGCTCCAGCATATTTTTCCACAGCTATTGAACCACCAGAATCCCCGGCTCCACCATCTAGCCCTGAACCCACTACTCCCCACCTCACTCCACCTCTTTCTACTAGCCCTAACCCCATTTTGGGATCACCTCCGGGTAGCCCCACCTCTGCACCTTCTGCTCCTCCACTGCAACCAACTCGTCATTCAGATCGTCTTCGCCAACCATCGGTTTTGCTTCGAGATTTTCATGTGTACCAAGCCACGTTGCCTACTTCCGCTATACCATCATCTTCGGTTCCACTTTCCCTTCGACGCAAAGGTACTCGTTATCCCCTTCATAAATTTCTTCCTTATCATAAATTATCTCCTACCCATCATTCTTTTTCCACTTTCCCTTCGACGCAAAGGTACTCGTTATCCTCTTCATAAATTTCTTTCTTATCATAAATTATCTCCTACCCATCATTCTTTTGTAGCCTCTATTTCTAGTTCTGTGGAACCAACTTCTTTTGTCCAAGCATACACCGACCCGAGATGGCGAGAGGCTATGGACAAGGAGCTTGAGGCTCTTGAGCAGACTAATACCTGGACACTAACTCCTTTGCCTGCAGGCAAGCATCCCATCGGTTGTAGATGGGTTTATAAAATCAAATATAAGCCTGACGGGACCATTGAGCGCCACAAGGCTCGCCTTGTCGCTAAAGGCTACACCCAACAAGAAGGATTGGATTACACGGAGACATTTTCTCCTACTGCCAAGATGGTCACCTTTCGTTGTTTGCTTGCTGTTGCTGCTTCTCGTGATTGGCCTCTTCATCAACTGGACGTTCAAAACGCCTTTCTCCATGGTGATCTTGATGAAGAGGTATACATGTCCCTTCCACCTGGTTTTAGTCGACAGGGGGAGAATCTAGTATGTCGACTAAATAAGTCATTATATGGCTTAAAACAAGCTTCACGCAATTGGTTTGCAAAGTTTACAAGTGCTCTTGAAGATGCAGGCTTCACACAATCATTAGCAGACTACTCACTTTTTACCAAGTCACATGGTTCTTCCTTCACTGTCATATTAATTTATGTGGATGACGTTGTTATCACGGGAAATGATCCAACTGCCATACAATCTCTTAAGACATTCCTTCATGATCGCTTTCGGATAAAAGAACTTGGTCTTCTCAAATATTTTTTGGGCATAGAGGTAGCTCGCACGAAGCGAGGGATTTTCATTTCTCAGCGCAAATACACTTTGGATATTTTGGATGACGTGGGTCTTCTTGGTGCTCAGCCCACTTCCTTTCCTATGGAACAACGTTTGAAGCTAAGTCCAACTGAAGGAGAAATCCTGAAGAATCCTTCACGTTATAGAAAACTGGTGGGAAGGCTTATTTATCTCACAGTCACTCGGCCGGATATAATGTTCTCTGTTCACATGCTTAGCCGTTTCATGCATCAGCCACGAAAACCTCATTATGATGCAGCTTTGCATGTAGTGCGATACCTTAAGAGTTCACCTGGTCAAGGCCTTATCTTTCCTGCACAGAACTCTCTAAATCTGAAAGCCTACTGTGACTCAGATTGGGCCACTTGTCCAGTCACAAGGCGGTCTGTCACTGGTTATTGTACCTTTCTTGGTGGTTCCTTGATCTCTTGGAAGACAAAGAAACAAGACACAGTGGCACGCTCATCCGCAGAAGCGGAGTATCGAGCTATGGCAGCTGTTAGCTGTGAGCTTGCTTGGTTGAAATTTGTTTTACAAGATCTTGGCGTAAAGCACTCACATCCTGCTCTTTTACATTGTGACAACCAAGCTGCCCTTTATATTGCAGCCAATCCAGTATTCCATGAGCGAACTAAGCATATAGAACTAGATTGTCATGTAGTTCGCGATTACATTAAGTCTGGATTGATCACTACAGCTTACACTCCTACTTCTTTACAGATAGCTGATATTTTCACCAAGCCCTTGGGCAAGGCTTCTTTTGGGTCTCTTTTAGGCAAGTTGGGAGTCTATAATATACACTCTCCAACTTGAGGGGGAGTATTACGACATGGGCCTACATCAGAGGACATTTTACTTCTTTCCTTAATTGTGTATCAATCCCTTGATTGTAGGATCTAGCCTTGCTCTCCACGTTTGTATAAGTCTATATATCTGTACATTGACATTTTGTAAATCAATGAAAAAGATTATTCTTTCTTCAAGTATTATTTTCCTGGTTTCGTTTTCACATGGTGAGCAAAATAGCTCTCCATCGCACAATTATTGTTTATCTATGTTAAAACATTGTTCGATCAAGTTGTGCATATCATGGTGGGTTTGCATTATCAAATATATATAAATGAATCAACATCAACAGTGGACATTAACAACTAGATTGGTCCATATAGGAAAAAAGAAGGAAGAAAATTTATAGAAGTAACATGTCATAAAATAATAAAAATAAATGAAACTTTGAGAGGAAAGCTCAATAGAAAAGTAGAGAGAAAACATGGAGAGAACTCAGAGTCTAATTTTCATTCACATAAGACCTCTATTTATAAATTCTTAAGTCTCATTTGGTGCATAAGATAAAATTGAACAGAATAAATAGCTAAATTCATAAAACAACATGAAGGGTATCTTCTAATTTAAAGAAAGAAGATGAGTTATTTAGTTCCATTATTTTTTATGGGATTACTATTAGAAGGGATAAATTTGCCCTTATGATCAGTTCATCTTAATACATGTTATTCCTCTTTCTTGAATACATATGAATTTAGCCATTTATTTTATCCAATCCAATCTTATGCATTA
>QANT01002353.1:0-13306 GCA_003254885.1 Purshia tridentata | reverse complement strand
ATCCTTCATTTACATTCAAATTCGTTGCACCCCATAATATTAATTTAATGTAATAATTAATTTGTTCAAAAAAACCAATCTATATAAATATATAAAGGATTCTTTTCCCACGATGAGTATTTCTCTAAATAGAAGGATCAATATACATAATAAATTAATTAACATTCAATAATACAAAGTTGGCATATTTTTTATGTGATCAAAAGGATAAATAGTGACACACAAGTACTTAACTTATATTGAGAGCATGTGTGCAATGAGATTTCTCCTTACATCTATACAGTACCAAGATGTGAATATATAACACTCCCTCCCAAGTCCCCAACAAAATAAGCTCATCCATGAGAAAAAATTTGTCAATGCTTCTAACACTATGGGCTCGTTTGGCAATGTTTTTAGAATTGCTAAAAGCATTTTCAGATTAGTAAAAACGCTTTTAGTAGCGTTTGACAAAAATATATATAAGTGCTTTTGAGTTATAAAAGCGCTTTTAAAGAGTTTTTTGAGAAGCACTTGACATGTACTTTCATCAAGAAGCATTTCAAGTGCTTTTGCATGAATCGCTTAGAATTTTTATAAAAATTTGTATGTGCTTCTTTACAGAACCTTTTCTAACAAAAGCGCTACTAAATAAAAGCACTTATAAGAAGCAGTGCCAAACAAACTCTATATGTCATTGAAAAAATTTTAAATAGTAAAAAAACTTTTACTCCAATAATGAGAAAAAAAAAAATCCATCAAAATCTAGAAGTCAAAACATGTTTAGAAGAGCTATGCATGTGTGTCCAAATGGTATAATACTTTTCTTCAATTAAATTGTGATGCATGTAGATCTTACTATATGGAAATGATTCAAAGAAGGTCAAACATGCCAATGGATTAACCTGGGCCCACCTAAACTAAGGATAAAATTGAACTACTATGATTTCATGATGAGATTACCATGAATCTTTAGTACCTGATAAGGACAAATCTGCTGTCATTTCAGCATGTTAAAAAGTATATCTTCGTTGAGCAACTTGAGTTGTACATGTACTTGCTCTTTATATTTTATTTGTTTTTTCACTTCTGGCCACTGGGATCTTTTGCTTTAAGCCTTTTAACTCATTGTAATGCACTTTCAATATTTTGAACTAGCTTTATTTCTTAATCTGAAATAATGGTAATTTTATTTAGGCTTATTCATTCTTACATTTGCCATTGAAATTAACTTCTTCTTCTTTTTCTTTTTTTCTTCTTTTTTTTCACTTTGCCACCTGGAAGTTATATTTTGTTCCCCGAACTTTATAAACCTAATAGTCAAGTTTAGTTAACTTCATCTATTAGTCTAGTTTTTATTTCAATTTTGGCTCTATTTTTGACTTATCAAATCTCTGCCAAAATCAACAATCTTATTCTCGTTTTAAAATTATTTATCTCCTCTTTACAACTATATAAAAATCATTTAGAAAGAAGTTTTAAAACTCTAGATAATGGATGGGGTTGAAGGTGTAGATAAAAAATACATGTAAACTATGGAGGAAAAAGTGAGAAGATTTAACTTTCAGGAGACAAAGAAAAAAACAAAATTAATTTCAAGGGGCCAATCCATGAATAAGCCTTCTATTTATCTCCTATTTCTTATAATCAACTTGTGGCTATATTAATATAACAAGGAGCTTCTTACCAAAAAAAAATATATATATATATATATACCACAAAGCTTCAATCATTATTTTGATAGAATTTGAGCATTTAACTCAAAATTAATTAACAATGAGTGGAGAGGCCCAAAACCTTATAATCACATATGATAAGCTCTAGTTTTTCAAGTGTGAGATATTACTCCATATTACTCTCAACATTTACATGAAAATACAATCAGTTCTGCTTATGATAGGAAAACCCTAATTACTTATGCTAATCTTTAAGCGTTACTAAATAATGATTAGAAGTTTGGGTTTATGACTAAAATATTTTGTATTTTATGGCTTATTTATAAATCATTGCAATCTCAAGGATAGGTAGTATTTCGATCAATCACTTCACCAAATTCTTCTTTGAATTAGTAACCGTTTGTAAAATAAAAAACCAAAATTGCAACTATTTGTAAAATAGAAGATGAAAATCACAATTGGGGGTGAGCATTGGGTTGGAAAATTCCAACCAACACCAACACACATACAATTTTGGGCAATTCGGATAAAAGTAATTGAGAAATTAAGCAAATACAATTATAATTTTTTACCACAAGTTAGAATTTGGGTAAGCATGTTTTGAGAAATCTCCAACCCAAGCAACTTGAAAAACTTATATTTATTTATTATTTGAATTATATAATATATAATATCTACGTTCTAATATTATAGTATCACATATGTACTAGATATATATATATATATATATATATATCGATGAAATTTCAAGTTTTAATATATTTGAATAATGAAAAGTATTTTGGAATTTTACTGTGTTTTTTTCTAATAACTAATAAATATATTCAATATCAATATGTCATAATTAAAGTATTTTGGAATTTTACTGTTTTTTTTTAATAACTAATAAATATATTCAATATCAATATTTCATAATTTGGGCAATTTGAGAAGCCCAATAAATTAATTTGGACAAATATGAACAAACCTTCTATGAATCCCTTAAGCGAAATAAATTTGTAAATTGGACAATACATGGTTAGACCTTCTAATATGCCCATGTCCACTCCTAAATTCCTATCACAGTTGTTTTTAAAGTATAGGATAAAAAAGGCAATAGATTTGACAATTTAATAGATTTAAATTTTAATGTGTCACTAAATTACAACAGTTTGAAAAGTACATAATTAAATTTTGATCTGTTAATAGTATATGGACAAAAAACTTGACCTAAACTACATAAGCCACAGTGGCCATTGTCGAAAAGTGAAACACTCTGAATTACTAAGTTGACTATATTTTGACTATTCAATAATAGTCTACGGTTGTGTTATTTTGGTAAATTATTATCGAATGGTACAAATAATATTAAGGGTTCGGTAGTTGGCTACTAAAATAATATAAACATTTTGGTAAATTATAGTTGAATGGTCCTGGGGTGGTCACTTTAGTAATTGAGAGTAGTCAGAATAGCGTGGATCAAAGTGAAATAGAGGCTATTTATTTTTGGAACTCCTGTGTTTGGGCCCATAGGCCCATGATAGATGGGCCCAACATTTGTTTATCATTTTTGTTTTTCTGTAAAACCTCAGTATCACTACGACTCTGATCCCTAAACCCTACCGTTGTCTTCGTTCTCCGTCAGGAAATTGCGACTCTTTTGCCCCAATTTTCTCTTCCACTGTAGTCTGTGTATCTGTATTCCTCATCGACGCATTAGAAGGCTGAGCTTCCTCTCTCTCAAACAGCAGCAGCAGCAGTAAATAAATCATACATAAAGGTATGTCGTAATTCACTGAGTTTGTATCATAAAATGCTCCAAAGATGCACACCAACTGTTCGATAATGTGTCTTCACGAAACATTTTGTTTATTATTGTTACGAAGTTACGAGTAATTTTTGTACTATTAGCACAAAGCATACTCACTTTGTACCTTTTGTTTCGCTAATGCTTTCTGTAAAGATTTCTAAAACTTGACTTTCTCAAACTCAGTTCAATAATCAATTCTTAATCCATTTTTCGCTTACGTAGAGCTCGATATTTGGTGGGTTTCTCTATGTTAGTTCCCAAAATTTACTTTTTGTTCTAATTTTTCATTCTAGTTTTCACAATTCAACATTTGAATTGGGTTTTTTAATTTGTACTGGATGAATATGGGTGTGGGTCCGAAAATGATTTGGGTTTTCAGTTGACCATCCTCTGTTTTTTTTTTTTCGAAAAGAAATCAAATTTGAATATTTTAGTTGGATTGCATTACTCATCAAGTATCTGTTTATTTTTTATTTCAGGGATACGAAGCTGGATTAAACAAGATGGGTGCGAAACATGATGATGGCACTATTCTGCCTCCAACCGAACTGGTACGCGTCAGTTGTATTGTCTGTTGATTCTTTTAACTCTCACAGAAGTTTGTTCAGATTTTGTATTGGGTTGAGATTTTAGATTGTTAATATTATTGCCAGTTTGGTTATTGTAGTTCTTTTACCGAGCCTGATGTTAAGGCCATTTTTTCTTACCAACTGTCTTTATTGTTTACTGCTCTCTAACCACATTGGCCTTTTAGCTGTAACACTTGTGAAAATTGATAAATTCTCATCAATTTTGTTTCTAGCTAAAACTCACAATATGCCTGATCATTTAGGCAATCTGAGCTGTAATCATGTCACCTTTTTGTGCATATTTCCAATATATAATTCTCCAACATGAGTGCTGAACAGTAGGCTCTTATGTGCATATTATACTTTTAAAAATGTGTGTGTGAGAGAGAGATAGAGAGATAGAGAATTGGTAGTGTATTCTGTTAAAACGTTAGAGAAATAAATGGGAAATATATTAATTTGCAGGAGAAGATCTCTGATGAGTTGGATATGAAAGTGAAGAAGTTTCTTAGAGGTGAAGAAGCTAATTTGGAGGTATGACATTGGAAATTTGATTTCTCATGATGATTTTACTTGTTTATTTTTCACTGCATCTTAATTTTTCATGTTTGCAGGGCTTGCAAGATAAAAAATTGAAGGGTCAACTTGCTGTTAGAGAAGAATTATTTGGAAAATCTGCACAAGCTGCTGCCAAGGCTGAGAAGGTGACTTTTTGTTTTATGTGATTTCAGTCTATTATAACTGTTAAAGGGGGAAAAAAATCTTGCATGGACTCATGCATAAGCAGTGCATTGGGTTTTGTATTATAGGTCCAGTTATGGTTTCAAATCTATTTTTAGGCTATTACTGCTTATTTTCCTTGGGAGTTAGAATTTTGTCTGATTTATTGTATTTAGTTGAATGTCATACAAGCTGATCTTTCACATGATATTTTACTTGTCCTTTTCTCTTAGTAAATTGACTTATTTTTCTTTTGTGATTAAATTATCAGTGGCTTCTACCAAGTGAGGGAGGTTATTTGGAGGCTGAAGGTATAGAGAAGACATGGAATATCAAACAAGAATCAATTGCTCGTGAAGTAGATATCTTAAGCTCAAGGAGTCAATATGATATTGTATTACCAGGTTGAAACCTGACCTTTTTTATTGATTTCAAGTGATTTTTTAGAGAACAAGAATTTTTCGTTGAAACTTTACTGTTTTACTTATTGAAGTTAAAAGTTTGCATGCCCTAGCTTGTGCAGCTTTCTCATATCACTTATGCAAATTCTGGTTCAGTTGGTCTAAAAAAAATTGGTTTTGGGATGATCTTTATTGACTAAGAATAGAGAAGAAATTGGGAATCTTCTAATTTACCATCAATAAGGAAAGGAAAAGAAACTTGATATTCTCCTTTCTATTTACAGGGGTTTTAGATAACACCATTGATATTTGGTGGAAAGAACAAAGCATAGGTAACTGGAACAGAATAAAAGTTTAATGAAAGTCATTTAGAGAATTACTTGGACTAAAAAATAATGAATGAAGCGAGTTTGATAAGTTGAGAAAAAACATGGCTACAGTTTTCTATTTTCTTATTTGAAATTTATTTCATAGTTGTTAATTGTTATAATATCCTATATTGCACTTAGAATACATTTGAATGGAATATGTTACTGTAGGGTTTATAACTAGTATGTTGGCTAATTACCTTTCAAAAAGTTATTTAAACTCTCCAAGCTTTAGTGCATTGGTTTAAGTTGCTCCATTTTATCTTTAAAGGATCATCTGCTATACTGCTAATAAGTGATGAGGGCTTTATATAACTCCATTTTAACTTGAAACTATTTTGAAGTTGGCCTCAAATAGTTCCTTACCTTTTATGCATACACTAACAGGAGCTGCCATTTTATGTTATTGTACTCTCTGTTTGGTGATTGTTATGGTGTCTCATTTAGTAACTGTAGTCTCTGTGTGGTGATTGTTATGATGTTTAATTTAGTAACTGTACCCTCTTTGTGGTGATTGCTATGATGTCTCATTTACTTTTATGCATTAGTAAATAACCGCTATGTTATTTAATGCCTTGCTTGCTTTCAGTTCGTAAAAATCCTAATCCACCAAGGATTGAGCTTAAATTATTCAGTAATATTTCTAGATGACTTTGACTAAATTGTTCATTTCTGGTGTCAGGCCTGCCTAATCTTATTCTAATATTAACAACTGAATCTGAACTTTTATCTCCAGATTTTGGTCCATACATGCTGGATTTCACCTTAAGTGGTCGGTATATGGTAGTTGGTGGACGAAAGGGACATTTGGCTATTTTAGACATGAAGAATATGAGCCTGATTAAAGAATTTCAGGTATGATATACAGTATGAATGCAAAATAACATAGCCAAATTATATTTTTGATACTGAGTAGTGGATAGTGATACCTTTTTTGTCTGATATTATGACCTTGTTTTACACAAAATTATATACCTCTTTCTAATTAATTAGAGGTGCTTCTTGCAGCCATGTTCACATGTCCTGTTCTTCATATGTAACGTTTGAATATACTAGTCATGAATTTAATGCACCAACTAAGATTGCGAATTTTGTAAGAAAAATTAAGAATCTTTTTTGTTTGAAGTAATTGACTTTTCTGTATAGTGTATATTGTTTAAACATTTTTTTGGGAGAATTGAAAGGCATCGTGCAATTGCATTTTACACAATTTAATCTTTGAACCTTGTTGAGTTGGGTGCTCCACCTTTTGCTTTTAAGGTTCCAGTGCATGACTTTCATTATGACATCTTGAGTTGCATATAATTTTGAGTCAATTATTGTAGTTTTCCACAGTCCAACTATGTAGGTAGTCCTATTAAATGGGTGGATGTTACTGCAGTCAATGCTTTAAATGGTGTTCTGGATGTACGTTTGGGCCATTAGTGGTAAACATATAATCTATGTATTTTAAATGATGTGCTGGAATGCTGGATGCTTGTTTTATTTGTTCAGGGTTTGACTGGAACATTGGACTGATTTGTTAATTGTTTATTTGTTCAGGTTAGGGAAACAGTGCGTGATGTGGTGTTCTTGCACAATGAGTTGTTCTTTGCTGCAGCCCAGAAAAAGTAAAAAACCATTTGCTTTTCATATGTTAGTGTTATCTATTTTGGTTATATTTTGACCTTTACAGGGTGGATTAGGCAACTGATTTGTTATTGTTTGAAATTGTCTTCTGTTGCATGTGACTGATATTGCTAAGCATCAATATCCCCATTTTACATATTTTGTTTGGACTTTTGGGAGAATGTTGATGTTATCAAACCCTGCTCAATCTACTTTAAACTGACTTCTTAATCCAACATGTTATAAGTTTCTCCCACAACCACATTTTACTTATCCCTGGTGGTAAATTTTGCTCCTCTTTGATGTACGTTGACTTAGAACTTTGTCCTTGTAGTAGGAATCAAATTGAGTTGTTTTTGCCAATGTTCCCCATAAAGCACCATTCTTCTTGCTAAATGATTAGCACTTAGCCCTTTTTCTTTGTATTTTTTCTGTTTCCTACTTAACTTAGTGCTACTATGTGACAGCTGCAATGTGTGGTTCTGTTATGCAAAACTACTTTTGTCATCACAGCTATCTTTCTGCTTTCTGTTTTGAAACAAACTTTTCTTGGACTCATCCTTATGTTCTTATTTAGCCAGTATAATTTAAACACATGTTTGTTGATGACCCATCACACTCTACAATGGCCTTTTGGTTGTCCACAGATTTTTATTTTTTATTTTTTCCTTGCAATGTGTCGATTATATGTGACCACACTTGTCAAGTTGCTTGCAAGAGTTAGCTTTGTAAGCAACACTCTCATTTTGTGTTCTGCACTAGTTTATCTTCTGTTTAAGTTATCCCGAATATCTGTGTTTTATGCTCCTGAAGAGTGATGTTTTATCTTATTTAGTATGGCTAACCATTTTAATTAATGACAGATATCCATATATTTATAACCGGGATGGCACTGAACTTCACTGCTTAAAGGTTAGCATGCTGCATTAAATGGATCTTATCATTTACATTAACTGCATGGCTCATAATCCTGCCAACTTTCTAAAGGCTTTGCCCAACCATTATTAACACATTACTATTTACTCTTATATGGCAAGCAAGTGCTTAATTTCTTTTCTCATGTTTACTTGTTTGAATTGTCTCATTACATTATGTAATATGAACCTGCTAATCAATTATTTCTTCATTTCCTGATGATTTCATATAAATGACGGAGCATAGTATTTAAAGCTGGATAGATTAGTGATGGTGGGAAAAAAGCTGTATTTATAGGTTGCTTCATTTTTTCTTTACTCAAAATATAATCTGTGATTCCCTGGTCTTTTCATAAACAGATGATTAATCTTTGGCTTTTAGGTTCAGCATATAGGCAGACCATTTATTGCCGACAAAAACGGATAGAAAATATGTTTATAAACACAGCTCCATCAAAATCTCGTTAGTTAATCCTCTTTTTTTATCGTAGTAGTTCCGACAATACCTTCCATTTCCACACTGATGCATGTCGTTGAATTGGCTGTTCTTTTCTATAATATGATTCCTTACTTTCCAATATGGTTTCAAGATTCATAAAACCTATTTGTGTTTTACTGAAGTAATCTCATACTGCAAGTGGCGTGGCTTCTGGTATGTACATATTCATATACATATACCCTAGTGTCCATGACAAGTGCAGTGCATATTAACCTTTTCTGATCAAGTTTTGAACCTATTCTGATTAACTTTGTTGATAAATATTTAAACATTTGTTAACAAATATTTTACATTTCTATTTCAATTTGATTTGAGTTACTATATTTTTCTATATTATTGCCAAATTATAAGTTCAGACATCCAATTTATAAAAGTATTGTGGATTCAGATTAATAAATCTTTTCTTCATTGTTTTCTAAACTACTGTATGATTTGTTGTGTCTACTGTTTCTTAGCCATTAGATCAGATTTGAACAGCTAAAATGTATTGCAATGCATCTCATTGACTGTGTATTTCCGTTGTCCATATGTGAACTAAAGGAGAGAATAGCTATAAATATTCAAAATTTAAAATCAGTTTTCTGAAGTTTGATTTGCTGCCTGTAAATGAAAAGCCTGAACAATATGGTTCATCCATTAATTAAAGGTTTAGGTAAATGCTTAAGCAGGTCAAACGTGTTGAATAACACCAGATGGCACATCCATAAATGGGACAGAATACGTCAGTTACCCGACCTTTATGTGTAATTTGTGCTCTACGCTTTCAACTTTATGAATCCATGTTGTTCCTAGTATATGTGCAGCTCATTTTCCTTGTTTGCTCCAATATTCTGACAAGTCAAAAGAGTTCCTTGTTGTTGTATTGTCAGTCTCTTTTAATAGTTGAGTAAATAGTTTTGAGATGCATCAATATAGACCTAAAATTATACTTCTTATCATGTAGGAACATGGCGCAGTTTTAAGGCTTCAATTTTTGAAAAACCACTTCCTTTTGGCATCAATAAACAAATTTGGGCAGCTTTTTTATCAAGATGTAACAATGGGTGCGATGATAGGTAATTACAGGACTGGCTTAGGCCGTACTGATGTGATGCAGGTGAATCCCTACAATGGGGTTGTTGCTTTGGGTCATTCACTTGGTACAGTTTCAATGTGGAAGCCTACAAGCGCTGCTCCTCTTCTCAAGATGCTGTGTCACAAGGGGCCCATCTCAGCAATGGCATTCCACCCTAATGGTCATCTCATGGCCACAGCTGGGAAAGAGAAGAAGATTAAGCTTTGGGACTTGAGGAAACTTCAGGATGAGCCACTCCAAACTATATCACGCCATGCAGAGACATTGGATTTCAGTCAGAAGGGTCTACTTGCTTGTGGATCTGGATCATCTGTAAGGATCCTGAAAGATTTATCTGGAGCCCAGAACTACGACGAGAAGTATATGAAGCATCGTATGGCTCATGGTTACCAAGTAGGAAAACTGTTGTTTCGACCTTATGAAGATGTTCTAGGCATAGGGCACTCCATGGGGTGGTCTAGTATTCTGATTCCTGGTTCTGGGGAACCCAACTTTGATTCTTGGGTGGCAAATCCATTTGAAACATCTAAACAGAGAAGAGAGAGGGAAGTACACTCTCTACTTGATAAGCTCCCACCTGAGACAATCATATTGGATCCCACAAGGATTGGCACAGTGAAGCCTCTGAGAAGGAAAGAGAGGCCGACAAAAGAGGAGAAGGAGGCTGAGATGGAAGAAGCTCTTGAAGCTGTTAAGGGCATTGTCCCAAAGAATAAAACAAAGGGGAGGAATAAGCCAAGTAAGATGAAGAAGAAGAAGCAGGAGATAATTGCGAATGCCAAGAAGCCTTTCTTGGAGCAACAAATGAAAGCAGAAGAAGTGGCTAAAAAGAAGCAGAAAACAATTGAGCAAGTGGAGCTACCAACATCTTTGCAGCGGTTTGCACGCAAGAAAGCAGATACATGATTGTGCTAATTTAGGTATCATTATTAAGCCATTGTTTTTTCTTTCAATGTTATGCATTTGTGATTTGTGTTTATCTTAGAAGTAGAATATATTCTCTTTGGTGAAAATACAAAGCCAAAGAGAGCGATTCCCTTCTAATTTTCGGTAAAAAAGAAGAAATACCTTTAAAATTATCCCAAAAGGCCAACATTAGAAAAGAGGAGGAAATGCCAGTCTTGATTTTTGATGAAATGAGCTATTTTGGAGATTTTCAACCTTTTTAACTATTGGCAACGACTCATTGCAAGGTCCATTGACTAGGTTATTTTCTGTTCCCTATATAGAATCTGAACTCCGAAGTTTTTGAGAGTACACTTTTAACTTGTTGATATTAATTCTTTGCTCTCTTATTATATATTTAATATTTCTACATTTGAATTTGCTGGAAATATAATTCACTGTAGGTTTTTAGACCTTGAGAACATGGACTGGTAAAGTCCATCAATTCGATAGTTACAGAGTTCATTTCACAACCACCATAACAGAAGGGAAAATAGAAATCCTAAGGCCTTGTTTGGTGTCTAGGAGTGGATTGGAAAGAATAAGGGTAAGATTTATGTGTTTTAAAAAAAAAATTGGAGTGTTTAACATGAAGGAAGAAATTAGAAAGAAAATGACTTAGGCATAAAGGAAGAGATTGGAAGGGATAAGTTTTTTTTATTAAATTATTTATTTTATTTTCATCTTCTTTCTTCAAGTTGGAAATTTTTTTTTCAAATATACATGAATTTGTCATTTATGCTTTTTAAATCCAATTCTAGCAGTCAAACAAGGCCTACAAATTTATCTCACTTCTAGGTTCAGCTTCAAACTAAGTTAACTAACCCATGGCCATGCCCATTAAACCTACTGGCCTCTCTAAGGGAAGAAAGGGTTCCAATCATTTACAAAAATGAATAAAAGGGAAGATTTTATGCAATTTTTTTTATCTATATAAGGGAACAACATTTCAATTTTGTTGTGAGACACCCCATTCTCAATTGGGTTTGTTACTTGTGTGGTTTGGGTTTGGGTTTGGTTTTGGTCTAAAACACGACCATCGCATTCTGGGTTTGGAGGATCAGAATCGCCTACAGGTGGCCTATTCTTGCTTGGCACGCAACCACCTCCTTTACCCATAAACTCAATGCCAAAAGACCTTTTTGGTCATGTATTTTGGCCATTAATATGAGGTTTGCATTACAAGTTACAACAAAAATATGGCATCAATCAATTATAAGACTCAGACCAAAAGAAAAAACAATTATAAGAGAATAAGAAATTACCAGCTATGAAATTTCACTAATATAATATGGCAGTAGTTTAATTTTTCCATTTTCAGCATCATACTTTAACACAGACACCATTCCATATTTACTTCCAATATACCTGACAGTAATTACAGCATAATGTTATATTCCATTGTCAAATTTGTACTTGCATTTTTTGCCTTTGACTTTCAAATGAAAAAGCAGTTCAGTAATTAGTTTTACAAGTGCTGCTATACATGTAATCGGTTCCATATAAATAACACAGAAAGCAGTTTTATTGGATCTCCACTTTCAAGAAGAAGCTGCCTCTGTTCCAAATCCTAACCCTGTCAACATCAATAACCTATTAAACCAATCATACTGTTAGTATAGAAGAAAAAAAGAAGGATCAAGATGACAAAACTCTTGAGAAATTTTGAAAGGGATTGGATAATGGTAAACCTAGTAGCTAACAAATGTAATTTAATAATAAATAGGTTAAATAATCATTTTGCTCCTCGAACGATTACGTTTGTATCAGTTTGCTCCTTGGACTTTTAGTTTAGAAAATTAAGGACTCTAACTTTTTCAATTTTACCAATTGAGGACTTTTCCGTCAATTTACATTTTTTTCATCTAAAATTATGTTTTTATAGCATCATGTAACAATCACCTAGACTCCTTTTTAAAGACAAAATGGTCCCTTTAATTTAAATTTACCATTTTTCACTAAATTTGGATAAAAAAATATATAAATTAACAAAAATCTTCAATTGGCAAAATTGAAAAAGTCAAAGTCCTTAATTTCCAAATTAAAAGTCTGAGAAGCAAACTAATACAAGTATAATAGTTTAGCGAACAAAATGAATATTTACCCTAATAAATATGGATAGCTCGAGAAAAAGCAATACCTAAATTTCGTCTTCACTTGAGACACTAGCTAGAAAACCTTGATTTTGTAAAAACTGCAAAAAGATACAATGAAACACAAACTATCAACTTGTATAAACGGATCATCTAAGCTTTTTAAAAGGCAGCGGCTTCGGTGATACAAGAAGCCCATCGATATTATTACCACCGATCACTTTTATGATTTTTCCTCCAATCCGTACGGTCTGAAGTTAAGAAGCTTCTACATTTTACATACTAGTCTCTTGTCCCGCGCGTTGTGTATATCAATTAACTTTTCTAGATATTTAATAAAATTTTTAATAGTTTATTTGTCTTAAAATAATAATAATGGGAAAGTGGATTGTTAAAAATAAATGTAATTTTTTATTTTTTATATTTGTCTTAAAATAATAATGGTGGGAAAGTGAACAGCAAAGGTAGACGCAGACAGGACCACTGAGTAGTAGAATCTAGGCTTCTTTTTTTCTTTATAAAGTTTTCAGGTCAACCAGTCTCATAGATATTATAGGGAAAACATAATATACAAAAAATAATAGTAATAAAATTGATTGTCCTTGCTTGGTTAAATTCATCCCACCATTACTTGGTTGGCCTATTAAATTTTACTGCTTCAGACTTAAGC
>QANT01002352.1:0-27779 GCA_003254885.1 Purshia tridentata | reverse complement strand
GGTATGTGATATAGTATATAACTATATACCATATCATATCATAATATTAGGATATGATTTAAATTAACTATAAATTATAGTATACTATATAGTATATAGCATATACCATTACTATATTACTGTGAATTNTCTTAAGCCTTAAGCCTTAAGGTATAGGGTATGTGATATAGTATATAACTATATACCATATCCTAATATTATATCATATCATAATATTAGGATATGATATAAATTATTAAATTAAATTGTAGTATATACTAAGTTATACTATATTTTTAATTATTTTTTTATATAAATGTTAATTAAAATATTTAAATTTAAATTTAATTAATGTTCGGTATGGTATGGTATTGGTCGGTATTGAAAGAGTGAAACCGTTTCCATACCATTTGAGATCGGTACGGTATGGTTTCGGTATGGTATAGGGATCGGTATCATTTTTCGGTATGAAACTTGACACGGAACGGTATGGAATCGGTATGGAACGGTATAGCGGAATGAAGTGCCCACCCCTATGTGTATGGACTAGAGCTGAAGTTGAAGCTCTCTCTTTCATTTTAATCTGAATGAGAGAAAACAGTTGATGCTTTTGTTGCAGAGGTTTTATGGCAAATAACTTGAACCGCATCATTACTTATTACGTCCTAGGTTGGCGCGTCTTCCCGATGTAATCTTTTACAAGCGCCATTAGTAGTGACTTCTATTGTTTTAAAATTTCAAAGTTTATGGTAAAAATAAATAAATTTTGTTCAAAGTTTGAAAAAAAATTAAATTATTAAAAATTAAAGAGGATAAAATAGAAAAATGGTTTAAACATCCCAATCTAGTAGAATCTTCACGCAGAATCGTCACTCGCAAAAGCGGAGCGTGGACACAACTCATGTCACATAAGAACGTAACGTAAGCATAGAGTGGGTCATGCGCGTGGTCAACCAGGTGACAACCACAGTGAACGGCGGCTGAGATAGAGAAAGTGCCAAGGGTTAAGGGCGTGTTTGGGCGTGCGTGTGGGCCACACCAAAGAAAAGAAAAAGACGAAAGCTTGAAAATACAGGAAAATACAGAGAGAGTCAGAGAGAGAGAGAGAGAGACAGAGAGATGGTGGTGGGTGGAGAGTGCTTTTATTAGGAATTTATGACTCTTTTTGTGTGCTTTGTGTTGTCACAGCAAAGCCCAAGAAGTAAAAAAAGAAATTGAGAGAGTGAGAGAGTGAGTCTGTGGAAGAGTGTTTTATTAGAGAGAGAGAAGTTTCAAGAGAGGAGACATGTCCAAGCTCATCCCAACAGCTATTTTCTTTGCTGCTTATTCATGCCTTACCAGATCCCTAAGGTCTCTCTCTCTTTCTCTCTCTCTCTCACACACACACACACAAACACTCCCTTTCTTGATATTTTTCATACTTTTCCTGTCTTCACTCTCCAACTTTCCTATTGCTTTTTATCTATCTTCTTCTTTCTTTTTTTATGTTTCTCCTTCCCTCCCTTTTTTTCTTCTCTCTCTCTTTCTAGAGGGTTCATTTATGGGTGTAGAATTTGAGTGGGTATGTTTCTCTTTGCTATTTACTGATTGCATGTGGAGTTTGAGATGATGGTGATTTTGTTTTAGTTGTTGCTGAAGATGGGAAAGTGGTTCTGGTAAAGTTGTCGCTTTTATTAATTGGTTTCTGGCCTTTTTTGCTATTTTGGGTACTTTCTTTCTTGTTTTTGGTTATGGAACTTGTGGTTATACTGGTTCTCACATATTTTTTTTCTATTTTTTTTTCCTGCATCTTATTTGTTTATGTTTTAAAATATTGTTGTTCCACTGATACTATTGGGTTTGTAGATATTGCTTTGTTCTTCTGGGTTTGAGTGAGTAATGGGAGGAGTAACTTATAATATTATATCCGAAAATGTAATTTTTGTGTGTGTGATGGAGTTGGTCTAAAATTCTCAAGTCTCTACTGATTGACTGATTTGCCTCTCGTTGACCTGTTTCTGTTTTCATGAGGTTGGGGTTTGATTTTCTGCCTACTGATCCTGCATGTAGATGGAAACCTCTCTTGTTTGTAATGTTTACTGAACTAAAATAATGACCATGTTTTCTACACCAAGGGTCTTATTCTTTAATTTTTTGACACAGTAAATGAGATATTAAGTAATGCAGTCTGTATTGGCCAAACAAAAAAATTAATAATAATGCAGTCTGTAGAAACTTGAGGAAATCTCTCTTTGCTGTTCTATGCATGTGGAGTCTGATTTTTCATTTAAAAGGTGTTAAAAACAAGAATTCTAACCTTTTTCTGTAAATGCTTCATCTGCCTGTGTAAATCTGATATGAAATGACAGAGGTTGCTGGGGTTTATTATGGCATAAGATATTAAGAGAATGTCGTTTATTTTTTTATTATTCATTCATGGTTGTATTAGAAGAGAATATAATGTTCAGTTAATCTTTTATGCTTTCCAGTTCCAAGTGTTGATTAATCTGTTGTGTAATTTCAATTCAATGTTGAGCTCATATTCTTTTTCCCTTTTGTATGGAATATTTATTCATGGTAATTGTATTAGAAGAGAACCTAATGTTGTTTGAATCTTTTTTGTGCTTTAATTTCTAATGAGATTGCTCATGTGCTATAATGCACAACGTGATTGAATGGTTGCACTGTGCTATTACATGTACCCTTTTAGGTGTTCCAAATATGAGGTACGTGGTTCTTAATAAGGATGTTTTGGATTTTGCAAAAAAATTCAGGACACATTGATAGAATTAGCTATACCAACTCAAAACTTGGACAAGAAAATTTTCAATCAAAGTTCTGTCCAGTCAATGCCCCTTAATACTAATTGCATGTCGTGGAACCCGAATGAACGGCAAATTCCAGAGTCTTTATCCAAGGATGTAAGTTTCACGCCGCAACTTCATCATGATGCAAAGCATTTAGGACTTCAAGTACAGCAAGACCAGGGATCATCCACGACACAATCTATTGGTCAATCTCAAGATCAAAGCAATTCATTAGAATCTGGTATTTGTACTCCTGATATTATGATCTTATGATAATATTCTGGTATACAATTTTGTTTGGTTATCACACTTCAAGAGTGCACTGTTAAAATGATGAAATTTTTTTCTTATATGTCCTAAGAAGTGAAATTTCTGAAGAGTGAGAGCCATTTATACTGAACCCTTACAAATTTGTCATATGATACATGCTCGATACTCATATCAGATATGCTTACAACTATAACATTCTTTGTTCCCCTTGTCTTCTTGTGCTTGTTAAGTTTTAATTAGTTGTTCGCCATGCGCCCAGGTGAAGATGAAATATGTGGCAAGGGTGTTGAAGGGCAAATGAAGCCAGTTTTCTTGCTGAGTAATCTCATGTCGAATCCTTCTCAAGTTGGTTACAACAATTTAGTGGTAGGTTGTGCTGTTATACCCAGAATTTAACTTGTTAGATGGTTGTTAATTTATGCTGCTCCTTCCTTACACATGACAGGGCCGCGTACCATATCCTTATGCTGATCCTTACTATGGTGGGTTCTTGACTGCATATGGACCTCAGGCTATGGTAAGTTCTCTTGAGTACATTGTTTTCCTTTACCAATGATACGTGGACTGTAGCTACAATATTAATGCTACTCAGTTATATCTAGAAGCAATTACTTGTAAGTAGGAGTCTCTAATTTGCAAAAATGTGTTGTACCATAATAATTCGCATTATTGTGCCAAAGGGTATGCAGCTAATTATTTTTAACTTGATGAGATGAACTTATATTCTACCATTGTGCATCTGGTTGGAGAAATTTTTTGTCCACTTTATGATTTTAACACCACCATCCAGATTATACTTATTAGTTTTTCATAATTTATTTTGATTGTTTCTACCATCTAATGTACTTACAATTGGAAGTGACTGCATTCAGCCCCAGATGGTTGGGATAGCACCTGCACGAGTTCCATTACCTCTTGATCTTGCAGAAGAGGGACCCATCTATGTCAATGCAAAACAGTACCATGGAATCCTCAGAAGGAGACAGTCACGGGCAAAGTTGGAGGCTCAAAACAAACTTCTCAAAGCTCGAAAGGTACCAAGACACCATCCATTTGAAATCTTTTGCTGCTATTATATACGTTTTTAGTTTTGGATGCATTACTTACATAACCCAAAAGAAGAAATAACAGCTTGTGCGTAGAGACCAGAATCTCATCATATTACTCATCATGTCAATGGAAGCAACTGTGTAACAATTGATACCTCATCCATCAAAACCAGTGCTCTCCTTTTTTCTAAATTGGTTCTCTTTTTAAATGAATAGAGGCTTAACCCTATTTTTCTTGTCACTTTTAAATGAATGCAGCCATATCTTCATGAGTCTCGGCATCTTCATGCCCTGAAAAGGGTAAGGGGTTCTGGAGGACGCTTCCTGAGCACAAAAAAGCAGCAACAATCTGATCAGAACCCCACCAATAACACTCATCATGTTTTGGACTCCGTCAACCTACATCAGAAAGATACACGGGACACAGAAAGTAATCCCTCGGGAAGCAGCGAATACATCACTACCATTGCAACCCACTCAGACATAACCAGTATTTCAAATACTGATGCTATGTTTCGGCAGTCAGATCACAGATTCTCAGGCATCCCTCCCCACATGGGCAGGGGAATGCACTTTAGTGGGCGGCTTATGCGCGCTGGAACCCAGCATTGCGCTTCAGTTGTCCAGTAGTGGTGAGCACGAACAGCACCATCTCACTGGTGTGGGCAATTCATCCTTGGCTTTGTCACTCAACATTTTACATTTTATGCTTCAATGGAAATGGCGTTTTGAGACCTCTGTAATGTAAGAGGGTCTATATGGATACTTAATAACTTTAAGGTTATTTAGCTAGATGACAAGGGATTGTGTTCGAATATCACTTTGGTGTTCCTTTTCTTATTACTAGACAGATTATTCGTATTACTTATTAGATCCAACTCTCATTCTTACAACAAATCCTTTGCGTTGTGGCAAATTCTTTGCGAAAGATCGGGCTCTGAAATATAATACAAAATTTAGATTCCAATATAATATCAAAATTAATGTGAGAGTTGAACTTTTGTCTATATCACACGTTGCATTAGTTAGACTATACGATGGTAAATCGATTTTTGATAATATTTCATTTAAATTACGAGTTTAAGTACAATTTCAAGTTTACGTGGATATCTATAATTTCATTGGTAAAACATATGGTTACATTTACAATAAACTTTGACCCCTCCCCCTCTTTACACCTCCCTCTCAACTCTCATTCTTACAACAAATCCTTTGCGTTGTTGTGGCAAATTCTTTGCGAAAGATCGGGCTCTGAAATATAATACGAAATTTAGATTCCAATATAATATCAAAATTAATGTGAGAGTTGAACTTTTGTCTATATCACACGATGCATTAGTTAGACTATACGATGGTAAATCGATTTTTGATAATATTTCATTTAAATTACGAGTTTATTTACAATTTCAAGTTTTGATAATATTTCATTTAAATTACGAGTTTATTTACAATTTCAAGTTTACGAGGATATCTATAATTTCATTGGTAAAACATATGGTTACATTTACAATAAACTTTGACCCCCTCCCCCTCTTTACACCTCCCTCGGTTCAAAAGAAAATAAAGGAAAAAAAAACAAAGAATCCACACACTTTACAGTCTAACATAGCCTTCCAATTATTTTAGAAAATTATAAAGTTTGAAAAACTTCTAAAGAATTTAACTTTTTATTTATAATTATCATAAACCCAGACCAGAGTATAGGACCTCCAGGTGGACCAGGTCCAAGGCAACAGAAGAGATATGATATATGATATATCCAGTTGACTAGGCTAGGCCCCGCCTACTTAAATCGAATAAATAACCAAAAAAATTCCCAATGTTCCTTTTCCTTCAAGTTTTTAAAAAAATTTCGGAATTTCAATCCCACGAATTAATTTCTCGCGGAAATTCCATTTAACACTTTCCACTTTTCCAGAGAGGTTTTTCTTTGTCTTTTAATTTTTCGGTCCCAACTTTACAGAGAGTTAAAGACTTGGCCAATCGAAGAAGCCCAGACCCATCAGACCAAGCCGCGCAAGAAAGACATACAGCGAAGCCAAGCCATGGTGTCGTACGTCAGTGCGTTGCTGTACGGCGTCGGAGGCCTAGTAGTTGCCGGTGTGGCATTGCTCGTCGCCCTCCAAGAGAGGCTGGTCTACGTGCCGGTCCTGCCGGGCCTCACCAAGTCCTACCCGATTACCCCTGCCCGGCTCCGACTCACTTACGAGGACGTCTGGCTCCGATCTCCTGACGGCGTTAAACTCCACGCCTGGTTCATCAAGCTCTTCCCCCACTGCCGTGGTCCGATCCGACTCTTAACTCGATTCGTTTTCCTGTTTTTCTTTTTCTTTAGCTTGAGTGTTGGTGAATTTGGTTGTGGTTTTGCTCAGCGAATTAGGGTTTGGTTGGTTTTGGTTGGTTCGTCTCAAATTCTTGTAATTAGGACTTCAATTAGAAATTAATCTGTTATTTTGAGCTGCTTTTGAATTGACTCTAAGATTCTCATATTCTTTCTGGGCTTATAAAGTTGTTTTTTATTTTGTCTTGCTTTGCAGGTCCAACCCTTTTGTTTTTCCAAGAAAATGCTGGAAGTATCCTATTCATCATGACTATTGCTACAATTTGAAAACATTAGCACTGCATTGTGTTTGTGATTTTTGCATTCTAGTTTACATCTAATTTTCGTGAACTTATGGGGAGTCCGATATGCTTTGTTGGTCTTGACTACTGACCTGCAGATATTGCTCATCGTCTTGAAATGGTCCGCATAATGATACAAAGGCTGCAATGCAACGTATTTATGCTTTCATATAGAGGGTATGTGCCCGCTATGTTTACAGCTTATGTGTTATTTTGGAAGCAGTTTAACTTGGGTTAATATATGATGTTGAACATAAAACTGGGTTGACATATGCGTATTTGTAGTCTTACTGAATGATAATATTCATTGATATACAGTTTTGGAGCAAGTGAAGGATATCCTTCTCAGCATGGAATTACAAAAGATGCTCAGGTATGTTTTTTCCCGGCTAACAGATGTATCAAAGTGTACTGTACTTTTATTGTTTTAGTGCTGTATGTATACTTTTCTTTCTTTCTGTTAGGTTGCATTGGATCATCTTTCTCAGAGGACTGACATTGACACATCTAGAATAATTGTGTTTGGAAGGTCACTTGGGGGTGCAGTTGGAGCTGTGGTTACTAGAAACAATCCTGATAAGGTATCACCCCCAATAAATCTTTTCCGACAGCATGTTTTTCCACTTACGTGAGAGAAAAGGAGGGACACACAGGCACACACACACACACACACACCCACACAACTTTAAAAATTTTAAACTGTCTTGTTTATTTCATTCTCACTTCTCTTTCTATGGTGGAATATGCCAAATTTGGTTATCTTGACATGGTCTGGCATCTTAATTTTCTCCAATTTTTGTAGCCACTTTTCTTATGATTATTTTGTAGTCACCATACAGCATCTCCATTCATATTATGTTTTTATCAGTATGTGTGCAGTGAATTTCTGCTTCTCTGACAACTTAGTTGAATCAATGTAACTAGTTGCAGTGTATTGTCAATTTCTTTGATCAACTTTGAATCTTTGCAATATTGAAAAATTTGCCAATCGGTTAAAGGCCTCTAAATTGTATATATTGAGTTGGTAGGCTGGGATAGGTTTTACCTGTTTATGCATTGCAGGTTGCTGCACTGATAGTGGAAAACACTTTCACATCTATTTTGGACATGGCTGGGGTTTTAGTGCCTTTCCTGAAGTGGTTTATTGGAGGCAGTGGTTCAAAAGGTCCTAAAATTCTTAATTGCCTTGTACGTTCTCCTTGGAGTACAATTGATATCATTGCTGAGGTGAGCTTACTTGGTTAAAAAATGAAATACTATGCCAGACATTTATTGGTCACCCTTTTCAATTTTCTACATCATCCAGTTTCTCATATAAATGCACCAGTCAATTGTTGGTCCTATGCAGAATATCTGGGTGAAATAAAAGTATTTTAGCCAGCTTTGCATATATTTATTAAAACCATAATGCATTTTATAAGGTGAGCTAGCAAATGTAAAAACCTGCATTGGTATTGCCTCTTGCAACACTGGTACCAATACGACATGATTTTATAGGCTGTAAAACTCCCTTGCTAAATAGCAGTTGCACTGCCTCAAAATAAATAAAGTTCTGTGAACCACTTTTCTTCATTACCTTAATGTTGTACCTCTTGCTGATTTCAGAAGTTTACTGATCCCTCATGTATGACCATCTTAAATGTAGATTAAGCAGCCAATCCTCTTTCTGTCTGGCTTGCAAGATGAGATGGTTCCCCCAACCCATATGCAAATGCTGTATGCTAAAGCAGCTGCTCATAATAGGCGATGTACCTTTGTGGAATTTCCTACTGGCATGCATATGGATACTTGGCTCGCTGGTGGTGATCAATATTGGACAACGGTCCAGGAGTTTCTTCAAGAACATGCTCCAGGGGAAAAAGACTATGAATCATCTAACAATGATACTGGTAAGTTTTGGGTAATCAAATCTTCCAAAATCTTATACACATGCACACACAAAAGGTGAATGAAGGAAAAAAAACTGTTGAAGATAATGAAACTATGTAAGAATTAAGAACAGAGCAAAACAAGATACTTGTTGTGATCCTTTTGCACATACTGAATTGTGTAGTTTAGGGATTAACATGGGATGGATGTGGCTTACCACATATCAACAAGCATTGTGGCTGATGCTGCCCCGTTGATATTGTTGATATTTTTGGAACTTAGTTGTTCTCACTCCCTGGGAAACACGGTATTCTTTATGTAGTTGAACCCTAAGGATGGAAGTCCCTTGTCTTCACAAAATTAAGGATTCATTACTTATGTTCTTGTCTAACTTGCTTGTATTATTTTGCAACTACATGATTTATATTCATCAAATCTTTTGAAGCTTTGCTTTTTTGTATGGTAAAATTAGTCATCTTAGTCATATTACTACTCGAGCATGCTTTTCTCCTTCGCTTATTGATGCTTAAATTTTCTTTCTCCACTCTCAGATGTGGGGGCAAAGTGATTGGATGGATTTTAGACTTCGCCAAGCATTACAATTTGGCTTCCCACAGGACTCAAACATTTTGTACCTTTTTTTGAAGCTGCAGCAATTAAAAGCTCTCTTTGAGAAGTGGCTCTGCCAAGGCCTGCTGCACCCATTCGGGTTTTTCCTGTGGAAGATTTTTTTGTTGGTTTTACAAACTTCAGAAGATGCAGACAAAATGTGAATGCCTTCTATATATACTATATGACTTCTGACATACACCCCCGAGACCTAATCTGCCCCGGCTAACCACCCATTGTATGAAATAAGAAGTCTTTAGAAATGCAAATATATGTTGTGTTGGTGCAGTGGACTATTTGTATCTCCATTTATGGTGCTTTAGGACAAATATTGATTTGAAAAATGTTAGTTTGACATTCCAAGTCATTCCAAGTTTTTTTCTATTTGCATTTTGATTACGTTTTCTGCTTAGTACTACAGTAAACATGAAAGTGATCAGAGCACAACTTTTGTGTTTAAACTTGCAACTTAATCCCATTTGGTTGGTGTTTTTAAAGCTCTGTGGGTTGTATTGAATGGTTCTAAATTCTAATGATTCCTCAAACCTTGAAATATAAAAAATCGAGATCATGGGCTTGGGCTTCTTGGTCCATCAGAGCCCGCTGGAACTTATGAGTGTTATTTATTAGTGGCACAGCTGTCAATTTCCAAATGTTCTTCTCAACTCTATATAACCGCGATCAATGCAAACCTCAGTGCCTCACACTTCGATTTTCCAAAATCCAAAGGAGATTGAGAGCTCCCAAAGCCATAGACTCAATAGTCGGCACTCCGTTGCCGGTCACGGTGGTGCTCCTCCGCACCATCCACCTTGGACCGATGGCAGCTCTTGCTCAAGATCGTTGGTCCAAACCGTGACACGTGTATTATGGCTTGTACGAGATCCGATCCTACAGGTATGGGACCCACTAAAGTCTCTCATAGTAGCCGTCGCCAATTGCCTTTCGGATCTAATCGTGCGACTGGAGACACAACACAAGACCAAACTAAAATTTTTGACCGCCGATTTTATTCAACAACCGGAGTCCACAGTGCATATCAACATCGGCATTGCTCTTTTCCCACACCCAAAAATCCTATTTAAACACGGTTCCGAGTCCGAAAACCTAACGCCAATACTTGGACGCCACGTCATCTAAAACCCTTCATCAAAGAAAATTCTTTTTATCTAATTAATTTTTTTTGCCCCTTTTCCCTCCTTTTAAAACATCCCCCATCCTTCTCTCAGTTTCTATCTGACTTCTCCTGCCAGGCTGCCACTGAAGAAAAAACGTTGCGATTTTTGGCTTCTCTTCTGCTGCTGAAAACGTAGCATCTACATAAATGAATAATTAAATACCACTTGGAAAGCAATCTATTTACGATTCTACCCTTCGCCTCGTTCTTTCTTCAGTCTCATTTTTCTCTTCTCTGAGCTTTTAGCTCTGACGAGAGTGACTGGCTAAGAACAAAAGCTCTGACCAGAGTGTACGGACAATGGAAGGAGGAGGAGGAGGCGCGTACAGCCCACGCACTGTGGATGAGGTTTTAAGGGACTTCAAGGGCCGTAGAGCCGGCATGATCAAAGCTCTTACCACTGGTCTCTCTCTCACTCTTTTTTTTTTTTTTGATATTTTGAATTTTGTCACGTTACTTTGACATTGTAGCTGTTACTTAGGAGTTTCTTAATTTTCAGTTATTTCTGCATTCTGAAGTGTATTTTATTTTTCTAACTTTTTTCTGTTTTTATTTTTTATTTTTTGTGGTGCAGATGTTGAACACTTTTACCAGCAATGCGATCCTGGTTAGGGTTCTCTGCTTTTGTGTATATTTTTATTTTATGGTCATTGTTCAGCTTTATACTTGCACGAAGGGGTTTAAAAAAAAATCTGGTAAAACACACGAAAGTTTGAAAACAAAGAAGTTCTTACTTTAGGTACAAAAGAAAATTTTTTCTTTGTAATTGTTGTCTCTCTTTCTCTTCTATGGCTTTGAGTTTTTATTTTTTGCTGGAGGGGTTATATTGAGCTTCTGCAACTTGGGGTCGAATTGTTTGTTTTAATACTAGAATAGTATTACTTTCTGACTTTATATATGCAGAATATTAGCTACTTTTCTAGTTTAGGTGCTTTAACCTCCCCCCCTCCTTTTATAATTCCATTGATTGCCTTCTAGTTTGCCAGTCGCTTGTTCTTTTTTTTCTTTAATTTCTTTTTCTCTGTGTTACTGATTTCACAGATGCTTATTATTTGCTGTGTTGTGCTGATTGAATAGTTTATTTTTGAAAATCTGACCTTTCTTTGGGTCGTGCAACTCGTTAGACTGTGATTTACATGATTGGTCAGCAAAAATGCGTTTACTGAATTTAATTTTGTAACTGCTAAACAGATCTTTCGGTTCACTTTTTTTGTGTAGTCATCAGAAGTGGAAGATTCTTTTCTGTGGTTGGGTGTAATGTAATTCAGGCTATGGTGATAAGGATCTTTTAAATATGTGTTGATACCTTCGTATCAATGACTTTTTTTTATCTAATTAAGCTTCCATTTAGAATTATACCAATCTTAACAAATCAAATACCACAACTTATCTGTGGGTTAGTATTTGTATGCTAGTACTGTTATTGCTGTCGAACATTTCCATTTGCAGTTGCTTGTTATGCTTTTGCATTGTGTTATCTTCTTTTCTGGTTTTTTTTTATGCTGTAAATGGTTTTAGATACATTATGGTAAGAAATGATGGAATTTTTGTATATCTCCGTGGCATCCTTATGGTAATAACTGATGCTTATTTCGTTTAACTTATTGTTGAATGCTTCAGACAAGGAGAATCTTTGTTTGTATGGATTCCCTAATGAAAAATGGGAAGTTAATCTGCCTGCCGAAGAAGTTCCTCCAGAGCTGCCAGAACCTGCTTTGGGCATCAACTTTGCCAGAGATGGGATGCACGAAAAGGACTGGTTGTCTCTGGTTGCTGTGCACAGCGATGCATGGTTACTATCAGTGGCTTTTTATTTTGGTGCCAGATTCGGTTTTGATAAAACTGATAGGTATGTTTACTTTCCTTTCTGCTTCTATATTATGGTTTCCTTGGGATGGATTCTTTTTTTTTGGGGCGGGAATAGGGTTGGCTTCCACTGAAATCATAGGGGATCAGCCCTCCAATGATTAGAAATTTTGAGTACATGACCTAGCAGTGTTAAAACTGAGTAACTATCTGATTCATATGTCTTATAAAAGACTATAGTTTTGTTCTTTGAATTTTTAAACATACCGTGCATATCATTTATTTGCAAATGTTCTTGGTTGTTATTTTTTTCCAGCATTTTTTAGGATTAAGCTTCTGTTCTTGCATTCTCAATTTAGTTTAAGCTAAATTCCCAAAGAAATTTAATTTTAAGCTTGTATATCCTAGGTTTTAATAGTGGTTAATAAGCTGGAATATCACTTTGATGAAGCACAAATATTTTGTTCTAAAACTAAAATGAAAAAGAGAACAAAAAACTGGGTTAGACTGAAGAAATTCTTCTATGAAGAGGCTCAAAGTGATTAGGTTGTGATTGAATAATTCATTATCTTTCTTTTATGCAGGAAACGCCTCTTCACTATGATAAATGATCTGCCAACAATATTTGAGGTTGTGACAGGCTTGGCAAAGAAACAGTCAAAGGAGAAGTCATCAGTTTCAAATCACAGCAGCCATAAGTCTAAGTCAAGCACTAAAGGGGTAAAAAAGATATACGTTTTTTAGTTTAGTTTTATCTCTCTACCATACCTCTCTCTCTACATATTTATCATTTGCCACTAGTGTAAAACTATTGAGCTTTTTCACCACTTAATAACTTATTATAAGATATCACTTTCACCAATCCCACTATTCGATTTAATACCCTAATGATGCAGATACCAAATTTTAAGCTGCTCTGTTATAGAGAACCTTTTCGCCAATAATATTCCAGTTCTTTTATAAAAGTGATAAGAACATAACTATTTCTTTTATGATATAAATGGAACTTTTAGAAGTTTTTGCTTTGATTATATAGTTCATAGCTTATGCTAACTCGATTAGTTAGTTGTCTTTTATTAGGGTTTCAATTTTCACCAATCCTACTATCGGATATAATTCTCTAATGTCTACACACCATATTTCAAACTGATCTGTTATGGACAGCCATTTATCCAAGAAGATTCAAATTTAATATAAAAGTGTTTTAAGAAAATAACTGATTTTAATAGAATATAAATGGAATGCTTAGTGTAGATGCATGTGCATGTGTGTGTGTGTTTTTCTATTATAAAAGCATATAAGAAAATAACTAATTCTAATAGATATAGAAAGAACAAGAATTTATCTGTATGTTACTGGAACTTGAATTTGTAAAAGTGTGTTGCCTGACACTTGTTAATTGCTTCATCATGTTTTGATATGGTCTGAGATGTGCATCATTTTATTGGTATATTATTGTGTTCACATGTTACTGCTACCAATTCTTTATCCAAGAACAGCAAGGCTCTGAATCGGGCAAATATGCAAAAATGATGCCAAAGGATGAGGACGAGGGACTGGATGAGGAAGATGATGACGAGCATGGGGATACTTTGTGTGGTGCATGTGGGGAGAACTACGCTTCAGATGAATTCTGGATTTGTTGTGACATATGTGAGAAGTGGTTTCATGGAAAATGTGTGAAGATCACCCCTGCCAGAGCTGAGCACATCAAGCAGTACAAGTGCCCCTCATGCAGCAACAAGAGAGTGCGGCCTTGATATTACAAGGTGGGTTAGTCCCGCCCCCTTGTAATTATTCATGTTGGATAGAGCTAACTATTTAGTGAAGTTTTCTCCATGTGAGCTTAGGTTGGCACAGCTTTTCTAATTAGTACTTTGTTCTTGTTATTCAGATATATTAATATTTCATATTTTGCAGATTCTGAACATGTGTTTTTTATATGATTGTAAACCGAGATAGTATTTATTATAACTGTTTAATGCATTTGTTCTGTCAGATGCCGAAAGGGCGGCAAATTGGCCAGTCTCATTTCAAATTTTGATATTTGTTAGTTTGATGCATTTTGCCAACATAAATTATTACTTCGTACTTGGGGAGGAGGTGTGGGTTTTAGACTCACCAAAGCTGTTAAGAGGTTTGGGTTTATTAACCGTGACTTCACAATAGTTTTAAAATTACATCGAGTTTCCTAGTCGTTAATTATATATCGCTCGGTTCAGAACTTAAACTACAAATCCATCAATCGAAGACGAACCAAGAAGGTGAGAGGGAAGTGGAGGAAGAGATGTTGATCATGGAGTGTCATATGCTTGCACTGCAACTTGGTTAAGGCCCTTCAATTTCCACATCGAAACTTGATTATTGGTTAAGGCCCTTAAATTTTGTTTTAAGAGAATATATAGGTTTCAAAAAATTGAGTTTTTATCATTCTTCTTGTTTTATGAGATCGACCCACCTCCAAATTATCATAGATACTAACTTTTTATGAAGGTTATTTCTCTTAGTAATTTTTTTAGGCATATGTCTTTCACCCATATAATTTATCAAATATTCCAATTTGGTCCATACGTTTTCAATTTGAACAAAGTCAAAACATGTGGTTTTTGATAATTAGAAAAGAAAAGAAAAAGGGTTGGAGTCTTCAGAGAAGAAGACGTTGGATTTAATGGACAGTTGTATTTGCATAAGACAACAATAAAGAATAGGCACATTTCTTATTAATTAAGTTGTAATTTCGGCCATTAAATTATGTTGGGAAAAGTGGTGTTTTAACAATAATAATATTATTCTGATGTGCTAAGTAAATAAATAATAATGTGTACAAAACAGAAAACATATGCAACCAATTGTTTAAATATTTTGACACCCAATTTTTTCTTTGTAGGAGGAGGATCTGAGTTCAAAACTCAAGAACTACAATTGTTAATAAGAAAAAAGTCATTCATAAATAAATCACCTTAATTTGATGAATTATGGCAGTTTTTGTGTAAAAAATCATTGAAACTGTTGTACATGTTATTTGATTGTTTAAACGAGATTACTATTAAAATTACTGTTTGATTAGTGTGAATCAAATATAATTTATTACTCTACCCATTCCTCACCATAATTGGACTAATCCCAAGAGCAAAATGTAAATTAAACAAGTTTCATGGTAAGTAGCAGAGATTGATGAAAGATAATAGAAGAGGAATTGGTGAGAATCTTTTCATTCACACTAACGATTACACCGGTAAGGCTTTGTATTTATATTAGAGCCAAATAAACCCTGATAATTAAGCATAACAAATTTACAAACCGAATATTCAAACAAATTATAACTTATTTATAACATAATTTGATTACAATCGGTTTGAGCTGTTTAATTAACCAATTAATGTCACACTTTGGTTTGGTCTGTACTGTGAAGCTTATATATGTTGCAGATGCTATGGATCAGTGTAGGGTTTGGATATTGGATTTGTGTGCCGTCTTTTACCACAAAATGCGAAGTATAAATCCATACAATCCAAAAACGGTCTTTCTGTATGTCGTCTTTGAAAACAAGGTTTGATTGCTTGATATAGACACATATAATATTTGGGACCTTCGATATTAAATTTATTTCTATCGATCGACTGAAGATGGTGGAAGAAGATGAAGAGAGGGTGAGAGATCATCTTCTGCTTGCAACACTACAGCTCCGAATCCGATGGTCCATCCCAACATTACGACTCTCAAATCATTTTCCTTCATTGCTTTTACACCCTCTGTTGAATTAATGTTTGCTGTTTCAAAGTTGCATTTTAGGTTTTTCTTTCTGTCTTATATAATTTGAAGAGCAAGGTAAATTTTACTTCTTAGTTGTTCATGGATTTCAAGTTAATTTAAAGAAGAGAAAACGAAGGCTCTACATACAGCCAATATATAATATGAAGCATTTTGCTTATTAGACCACAACTTGGATAAAGACTAACAAATTCACTAAACAAAAAATATATATTAATTAATTTTTTGATACCATAAGAAAACAAAGACAGGAGAGAGCGAAGCATTTTGCTTATTGCACCACAAATGAAACAGTTAATGATATTCAAATATGATGCTTAACTTTAACGTATACCGATTTGTATTCTCTACTTTTTTTATTTCCATATTCACGTTTATATATAAAGTAAGTACATATATATCTTTTTTATTTCTGTCTTTATTAAATAGAAAAGTTGTACGACTTGGTATCACCAAGAGTGGACTAGGGTACAGGGTAACTATACAATCTTTTACCAGTACAGTAAACAGAGAAAAAAGCCATGCATGCGGAGAACTTTTGTTCTAGTACTTGTTGTCGTAAACAATTTTTAGCAGCTTGGTAAATACACTTATTATATGACGGTTGTTTGAGCTTTTTATACAAACCATACAAGTGAAATCCATTAAGTGATGAAGAGGTAGGAAGAGGGTGAGAGGGAAGCAGTGTTGGAAGAACAGGGCGATTGGGATTAACATCTTTTGCATGCACCAAGACTTGGGTAATTAGACACATCCATCCTAAAATTACCACCATAGATATTCCCATTTTTTTTTTTACTATGCTTTTACACCCTCTTGTTTTTTTTTTTTTTTTGATTGGTTGGTTTTGTGATATACAGTTCATCCTAATTGCATGTATATATACGTGTTGTTTTAAGGCTGAATTTGTTACTGTAAGGTTTAACTCGTTTTACATACTGTAATAGTTATAAGTTTATATTTACATATTATATTTTCCTATTTAACTTAACTTACTAAATTTTATTAATAGGAGTATATATTTTCTAAGCAAAGTTGTATTTGAGAATAAAAAAGATATAAATCATGTAAATAAAATTTTAATTTATACATATATGAGTCTTTTGATTAAGATAACAGTCAATTTTAGCTAGGTTGCCACACTTAGAAGACATTTTCTTCTTTGAAATATTTGTCTCTTATCGATCGGACTCGGACTAACTAAACCTATTGACACCTACTCGGCTACTCCGGCACCCATCAAGAGACTTTTTCAAATAAAATAAAAGATAAAGTGGTAAAATTAAACAACTAAAATAGCCAAATTCATTTTCGAAAGAGTAAACCGACAATTTTGTTTTATTTATTCATTTTACTCTCTTATTTTGTTGTTCCAAAACGTACCGTTTTCTTTAACAAATGCTCCTTTAATTAGAAACTCCGAAAAGTTCACCACAGCACTACTAATTTTTTATATTTTATTTTTCTATTCCAACTGACATCCTATGACACTCTTACATACCAACGTTCCACGAGTTGGGGAAAAAGAGAACCCTCCTTTTATTTCCCCTTTTTGTATCATAGCGACCAAATTTAAGAAAAAAAAGTTGACCATCACATAACATCGAGATTTAATTTTTTGTTTATTTCTTCTGAAAAAAGAACTTTTGTATGTATGGGTGAAACATTGGTAGCAAATACAATAGATAACCAAGAAGAACCATTAATCGATCGGTGCTTTTTTGTTAACAAAAACATCATTTGATTTTGGGTAAATTAGGAATAAATCAATAAAGAACATTTCACACATCTATTTTTTCATAATTTTATTTTAGTTACGTATTGACCAAAATGAAAAAAATATAAATTACATTACGCTATGCAATCTTTCAAATGAAATTATGAAAGTACATATTTATTAATTTAATGTAATTTATCCTTCTTTATTTTGTCAATATTAATTAAAATGAAATTATGAAAAAATTGCATTGACTAAAATGAAATTTATCTTTCTTCATTAACTTATTTGTAATTTACTCTTATATATATTCGATAAAAAAAATTGTCCTCGTATCAATGCAAGATTTGGTTGTTGCGTAGTTATGTAAGACAATGTTACGACTTGTTGAGGATTGAGCACTTTAGGTATTTTATAAACACATGTAGGTTACCATATATATATATATATCATGGATATTTAAATATGTCACCAAGTTTATAAAGATTTAAAAACATAAATACATGTTCTTTACGTAATACAATTGTAGTTCCCATAAGCTCTCGTACGTTGACACAAGAATTGATGGTCCTCCTCGTTAATTTATTACTATTTATGACAAAAAGAGGCTTTATACCAACAACCTCTGAAATGTCACTAATTATTTCCACATGATTCAAATCTGTCAAAGAAATATAGATAGTAAGAATTTAAGATATATTTTTTCATGTAAGTCATGTCAAAGAGATATAAATATTAAATTTATGCTTGAATGTGAAAAAGAAAAATATTAATTAAAGGTTGTATCCAATTTTACGTGCATGCATGAGTAACACACAAAAAGAAAAAAAAAACATGACAAGTACATATAAATCGACATTTTTCTCCCTTAAACAATACACTTCCAATCTTAAAACGAACCTTTTGGTTTGATTTTTTTTTTTTTTTCTATAACCCCAACCACCATCACAAGCTAGCCACCTTCATAAAATATAAGAACTATAATAGAGTAAACTATATATATATACACATACCAAATACAAAGTTTTTACTCAGGGTGAGGGTGTCTTTTAGCACATTCTTTGCGAGGATCTTCCAAACATTTCACAAAAGCTCTAAAAGTTTTTTGTCTTGAACATTTTCTAACAGCCTTAAGTAGACACTCATGATATTCATGATATTTCTGAGGGACCTTGTTTATTTTCCGTGTGAAGAAACGAGGTAAGTTTCCAAGCAAACGATGCCTGGAATTATATCCATTTATTGAAGAGGGTGGAATAAGATCATTAAATAGAGGTGAAGGAGAAATAATGGGATATGGAGCAATAATATCTTCTGCTTCCACTACACCTTGGATCAGACCCATCCATCCCAATATTATCACTATAACTATTACTCTCCAATGGTTTTCCTCCATTACTTTACACACACTTTTCTTTTCAAATATTTGTTGTTCTAAAATTGAATAAATACTATGAGCTTTATAAAGTACACACCTTTTGACGAACTTCAATAATCAAAGAGATACAAATTGGCTAATCATTATTGACACCCAATCTCCCCACTGTGGGAGGAGATCATGAGTTTATAAGATATGTCGATTTAACAAAGAGAGGGATACTAACTTTGTGATTAGATTTATTTAATTTCCTCTAAAGTGCACTTTTCATCTATGGATTTTACCAAAGATTTCAATTTAATTAATTCATATTTCTTTTTTAATTTGAACAATGTTAATTGTTTAGTTTTGAATCCGATCGAATTAATATAAGTTTAAACGTTTATAGAATATTCATATTAGCAAAGGATTTCTTTACTCACTTTTTTATTATTTTTATTTTTTCTAGTGGGAGAGTGGCTTTAGTACTGTGAGGAAACTTTGGTGTTCTACAATTAAGTTTATCAATGTGAAGTAACTTTTGGTTAGAACAAAATATCAAAATCTAAATTTTTGGAGAGGACATTACAAGTGTTCGAATGCTAGCTAGACCAACTATTTTTCTCAAGTTTCAAATTTGACTTAACATTGCCACATTGGTTAAAAAAAGTTGAATTCTTATAGTAATTTCTACACGATCTGATGTAATTTCTATCCTAAGTTCACTTTTATTAGTAGTGCAGCTGAAAGTAATATCGATCGCACAGTTTTCCTAATTTATTTCTTTTTTTTATTTTATAATAAATTAGTATTGTCGCAACTCGCAGCTTAAGTTCACACTATATATTTTCCAATTAAAAACCACATCTCCATTTTACATATATGACCCTAACCAATTTCGAAATTCACGGCAGTTATACTGTGCACGTATTCAATGATCAGATATGTGATCTTCAATTTGGAGAGGATAAAACTGGAACTGAACTTCTTAATTAGAGGTGTAAATCGAGTCCGGCCAAGTCATGAACACGTATAGGCTTTTTTTTTTTTTTTTTTATAATTAGGGAAATTATATCATAAAACTTTAAAGTTGTAGCTATACAGTCCACAAGCCAGAAATAACAAAAAAAAAAACACAACTTACGCAACACATAACGTGCCAAACGAATGGCCACTACATTACACTCCCAAGGTCTAGAATTAACAATATTGTGTATATATTAAAAAATAATTAGCTACACATATATTGTTGGTCTATTTCCTAACAAAGTTTTAGGGTGCCAATTAATGATCATTAATTTAGTCTAGTAGATTATATACAATCTCGTAACAACAATTGTTGATAAAAAGTATAGTTTTTTGGATACAATACATATATAGTTGTGTAACTTAATATCAGATGAGGTTGTTACTCCTAGCTAGATATATGCTGAAACGTACACATACTAACTAGCAATTGGGCTAATAATATCTCTCTCCACAAAGTTGGAGTTGCAACTTATATACTAACTAAAAAAAGTTTTTAGTGAGTATTTTAACTTATATACTAAATATGAATAATGATAATAACTAGGACAATTTTGGTATAAAATACAAAAGTTATTATATGTCGTACAGTTTAAAACCTCTTATAATTAATATGTAGTTCTAGGAATTAGTTATATATAATTATGAAATATACAGAAACAACTAGCTAGTAGTAGATTAAGATTATTTATACCAATGTAAAATTTTCATCCAGAGGTATCGATCTATGTTTCATCCCCGAAACCAAAGTACACTAATTGCTTCCACTTTGGCGACGTCTTTGAGCACAATTATCAGCCATATGAAATTTCATACAATCCTTGAATTTCTGTTTTTGTTTTTGATTTTGACACTGTAGAGTAGCCCAACTCAAACATGCATAATATATAGGAAAGTATTTTTTTATGAAACGCTGATACAAAGGAATTCGAATTCCATCAATTGAAGAGAATGGAGAAATATGAGAAAGCTCAAGTGAAGAAGAAGGAACATCTTCTGCTCGTATTAGAACTTGGATAATGACCATCCAACCCAATATTAACACCGCAACTACTCTAAACTGATTTTCCTTCATTCTTGTTACAAATTTTTTGGAGTTGTTTGTTGTTTTTGAATTATAATATATACTATAAGAATTTTAAGTATGGACTAGCTTTTGATTACTTTAATATTCAAAGAATTCCCAATATTTTTATTTTATTTTATTATTTAGCTTGTAAACGTACATTTTCAATCAATGTACGTACTTATTGGTTATTTTACTATTTTCCATATAATTATTTTGGGGGAAAGTTAACTATATTTCTTTAGATTTATATGTAATTAATATTTTTTTTTTGTTTTGCCATGAAAAATAGCTACTTCATTAAAACAAAAGCCAAAACATAGTAGTGAAAAGTATACATTACCTTTTCCTTGGTATGAAAGTGCATGGCTTGAGTTTGAATTTGATTAAAATAAAATCAGTAATTTAAATAAAGGAGCCTATTACATATCAATATATTAATTGTCTTCTGATTAAGCACAACAATTATTTGGCTAAGTCATATTTCTTAGGTTATTACTTTTGATTCTTTATTTTTATTTTTTATAATAAGAGTGGATTTGAATTTAAATTTGAGACATCTTTTTTATAAAATGAAGATCATTAATTTATTCAAACATTTAAAAATTAAACAATTTGTTAACCGTTAAGATATCTAATGTAAACCAAATGATCATGATTTGAAATTAAGACTTCAAAAGTAAATGGTTTGGAGTGTAAAATATAATGTAAAATGACCACTACGTACGAAGAATCCTAAATAAGCTTATTTATAAAATTTTGTAATATTATTATTAGTATTACAAAATTGGTAGGTATATATAACTTAATTTGAAAATGACTATCTTTTGGTTTATCTCTCAATGTATTCTAATGATTTAAATCAATCATAAATTATAAATTATAAGTTATATTAAAGCACTGAACCATAATATAAGATTGAAAAATATATGATTAAAAAATTTATCATAGAGAAAGTTACATATCGGTGCTTTAATATTTATATATTAAGCTACATATTGGTTTGTGCATGTGACGGAGATATATTAAAATTTTTCCAAGCCTATGAAATTATTTATTATTATTTTGTTACGTACAGGTATGTTATTTCATATGTGATGGCGGGGGTCGAACCGAAACAATATACCTTTTTTATGTTTTTATCTGCAATATACATTTTCTTGGTGGATTAGGCTTTTGAGTCCTTTTAATTTTATTTTACCGTTCTCTGTAGTATCAATTAAGATGATATCGTAATTGAACTTTTGTCCTGACGTTGACACGTTACAAAGCCAAACGGTGTTGTTTGATTTCAAATTATTTTCATAACTAACTATTTATTTTATTACAGTTACATAATTGAAATATTTTTATTTTGGTTTGTACTCGTATAAAAAATTTGGTATTGTATAAACACAATATATGTCACACTGTAACCAAGTTTCTACAGATTTAAAAAAGAAGACATGCATGTTTTGTAATAAATTAAAGCAAGCACTGCTATATAAGCACTCATACATTTTTATTTTATTTTACTGAAAACAGTGCGAACCTCAATTTATTTAGACAATAATGAAAGGTACATCAACGGCTCAAGCGCCAAAGGGCTCAGGCCTTTAAGCAGGTCCATACAGACAACTCTTGCAAATTCGAATATGAGTTTCCATATTAACTTAATTACATCGTCTAGATACATATACAGAGCAACATTGCTGTAACGATGCCTAATTGAGCAGACCACCATCCATACCATAGTGAACACCACCTGTACGGATCAGATTCACCGCAGCCTGGGCATCCGTTTCCACAACCACTCATGCGTTGGCAGATCTAAATTATGCGAAAAGAATTAGTGACATTATTTTAATACTTTTTGGTAATAAAGTCTCGTTTATCATAGATAATAATAAATTAAGGAGAAAGACATGGCGCATGCACCAAATCACATATATATCTAAGAAATTAATATAAACATTCATTTATGATTGAATATATTTTTGTATGGTAATGAACATATATATGGGACTACACAATATCACACCCCAATGCCAAGAATGTTTAATTATGTAATTCAAGTGAAAAAAGAAAAAGAAAAATATTAAAGATTATGTATAGTTGATTACATGAGTCATTTTTTTGTTTGATCGTCACACTGTCACTTGATGTTACCACACATATGTTATAACACATGCACATGATATCTATGAATGTATTTTTGTCCTATGAATCATATATATATATATATATATATATGTATGTATGCATGTTTTTGTGTCAATGAAGGAAGAATAGAGTAAAATATATTCATACCAAATGCAAAGTTTTTAATCAGGGTGAGGGTGTTTTGCCCTACATTCTTCGCGACCAACTTTCATGCATTCCACAAAATCTTCTAAAGTTTTATTTTCTAATTGACATTTTGCAGAGGTCTGAAGTAGACACTCATAATATTCATGATATTTATGACGGACTGCCCTGAAGAAATGAGGTAGCTTTGCAAACAAATCCATTGAAGGTCGTGGAATAAGATCATGATCAGAGAGAAGAGAAGGAAAATGAGTGGAAAATGGAGCATCTTCTGCTTGCACTAAAACATGGATGAGATTCATCCATCCCAATATTATCACCATAACTACGACTCTCCAATGTTTTTCCTCCATTACCTTTACACACATTCTTTTTGTTGAAATGTACGTTGTTGTTTTAAAATTGAATAAATGACAAAGGTACGTTGTGTGAATAAAAAAAATACTATAAGCTTTTTAATGGTCAATGAGTATATAAATTTTGCCAATGGTCAATTGGCCTTGTAGCACTCAACATTTCCATTGTGGGTGAAAGTCCTGACTTCAAGTCTCATGGACATTAATAACTTTGAACAAAGTACACGGATTTTATCAAATATTAATTAAATTCAATTTAGTTAATAATTTTTTTTTTTAGCAATGTTAATTGTTTAATTTTGAATTTAATTAATATAAAACGTTTAGAGGATCGATATTTATATTAGTAAAAGGTTTTCTTTACTCTCTTTTTTATTATTCTAATTTTTAGTGTGAAGCAACTTAATTTTAGTGTCCTATTACAAATTTTACCAACATGAAATAACTTGTGGACAGAACAAAATATCAAAATTTAAATGAAGAGTATATAGGTTGTACTAAAATTGAACACACACTTGTTTTTTTTTTTTCTTAAATGTTGTTTTATAATTAAATAAAATACTATAACTAGGTTATTCTATACAATTTAATTTTAAAGTACACACTAGAAAAGGGGTCCTAGTTACGGAAAATTTTGCCACAGCTAATGGCCCTTGATTCATTATATGCCACTTCAGCTTCAATCCTGCCCAATATACTAAAAGCCACTTGGTGCGATATTGACTTTGATTAAAGTTATATAAATTAATTGTGATTAAGTTGATTTAATCTCAAGTAAAATACACTTTTTAATCGATCAATGGATTTTACCAGACATTTCAATTTAGTTCATATATCTTTTTTTCGTTTGAAACGTTTAGAGAACACTTAAAAGTAGTAAAGGTGTTTCTAATTTACACCTTTTTTTTAATGGTGTGAGAGTGGCTTTTAGTGCGAAGCAACTTTTGGTGATCCACAAGTTTTCAATGTGAAATAACTTTTGGCGAAAACAAAGTATCAAAATTTAAATAAGAACTAATATACATTAATATATGTCGCATTATCGTTATAAGAAGGCAATTTCATTAATTCAAATAAACTCAGCAGTTAATTACCCAAAAAAATGGAACTTAGACAAGGATTGACCTCTGTATGTTTTTTGCTATTAATCGACTTTTAACCCAATTCTTTGGGGTTATATATATCTCTAAGTTTTCTTATTAAACTCTAAGTTATATAAAAGGAAAACTCTTAAATTTGTAATAATGGTTGGAATATTTGAATATCAAGCAAAACAAATTTAATAAGGACAATCTATTTTCTATGAGGTTACATGTCATTTGGAGAAAACAATCGAGTAAACTCAATGTGCCATCATCTTTAATATTCGATTTCAAGAGAAAATTTTTAAGAGCAATAAACTCTGTATTACATTACTTCAGCCGCTTTTTTTTTTTNTTTTTTTTTTTTTTTTTTTTTTTTCTGAGTGGCTGCGATTGCCTCCACTCATCCCTTACTACACCCACCAGTGCCCCTTAAGCTATTAAAAAGGAAAAAAAGTAGAAAAACACGTGAGCCTCACATGCTCCAGCATTAGCTATAATTAATTTGAAACCATTTAGCCGGCAAGCTTAGCTATGTGTGCAGACACTCGTGCATACATTGGGCATAAATAAATTCATCTTCTCTTTTAGAAAAACATTGAAAGCTGCACTTTGCAGTGGAAAAATAAAGTCTCGGATGTGTATGGAATTTACGAATATGTCCAAACATATTATCCAATTCCACGCTACTATCTGCTTGCGTTGCATTTATTGCTACCACCAAAATTATCAACGTGATGGTCATTATCACCATAATAAGTTTTTTTATTCTCACACTAATCATATCCGTATATAGCTTATTTCCCTTCCTCCTTTGAAAATCTTTGCAAATTTTTTAAGTCGAAGAGTGAGGGAAGACAACCACGATTTATAAGATAGATTTGTTTTAAAATTAATTTATTTTTCAAAAGATTGATATTCAAAGAGAATTAACCTTTCTTTTCAATGAAGAATTAACTTATTTTGATGAGATCATATGATTGTTTGAACAGAGCGAGAAAACTTACTAATCAAAGCTACATCTCAATAGCTAGTCAATTTATTACCCAAAAGAATTTATTTTTCTAGTTGCAAACCAAAAAACAAATCACTTGAAACCAATATACTTCATCAAAAGCCACTAAAAATAATAAATTAAAATGAAAACGGATTGATTTTTCTTTCAAGATTACTTTAAATATTATAAAAGCAAAATATTATCCAAACTAAAATTCTTAAAAATTGAAGTGCGTAAAAGAGTTCTAATTCTATAAATCACGTAGTTTCTTACTTAAATTTTGAAAACTTTTTAAGAGAGATTGAAAGAAGTATACATATATGTATAAAATTGGTATGAAAAAGCTCATAGTGTTAATGATGGTGATGATACTGCACTTTCTTAATCCGTCATCATCGTCGCACTCACTCTCTTCCTCTTTTCCTCATTCACTTTCTTCTGACCGCCTCCCTTCTTCCCATTTACATCTAACCAAAATACCTCAAGTTATCCACAAAATACCTCAAGCTATCCACAAAATACCTCCTACTATCGACAAAATATGGTACGCTAAATGCTATGGAAAATGTCATCTAGAATGCCTTGGAAGGGCAAAGGAACTTATGGAACTTCCGAGTTGCGTTGGGATATGTATTTTTTTTAAATGCAAGCAATCACTTCCCAGTATTGAGAAAAGTAGAAAGAGTAAAAAACATGTTGTTGATGGGTCTCCTTAGACAACACATATAATAATACATTTCGTTTATGTTGCACATATAATAATACTAAGAGAGTACTTGGTTGCGTATGAGTAAACAAATTTGAACAAGGTAAATGAGATTTATATGGTTATTCTTATTGGTTTAATTAATAGTTATTTTGCTTCCTCAGCTATGACATTTGCGTCAAATTAATTGCTCTATAAATTAAAATTTTGGTTAATTGCTCAAGCATCAAATTCATTCCTATTTAGAGTGGTAGTGCAGCAGAAACGAAAATTCATTAAAAGTAGTACAACACCAGAAGAATTAGATACAAACACAACCAGTAAAAAGAGCAGAGAAGTCTAAGGCCCAATTCCGCACGCCAAACAACAGAGATCCAATCTTAAGTGATGAAACGAATCAACAACACCAGAACAAGTAGAATCGTATTTTTTCTTCACGTACGCAATTGCCGTAGTAGATTGGTACACAACTGACAATATTAGCTGAATTAGTTATTAATATTTGTCAGATAAGAATTACCATAAAAATTCTCTCATAATTGGTAAAAATTACTAATATATAACTTACTAAGTTCTTGTCCAGTAGGAATTATATTGTAAAACACAAATCAAAATTACGGCATGTACTCGGGTTTCGATATATCGTGACGAGCATGCCTTTTCATTATGGTGGATTGGCCTTTTAGGGCCGGTGAACTGACCTAGCTAGCTATCATATTATATTTCAAATTCGAAATTTCTTCTCATTAACTTAAAACCTGGGATATGTACAAATGAACCCATGTGTGTTCATGATGAAATAGAGTATAGTTAGAATATTGATACCTCATTAGGACTTAGGTCTACGTAATTGATCGCAGCCCCACAAACAAATCGTTACACAACCTGAAATGTCTGCTGGTTGATGGTTCGTTAGAATGCAATTTGAATGGCATTTTCCGAAGCATTTAGCATACCGAGCATACTGCTTTGCTTTTCTAATTTTAAATACAAACTTCGTGAGTGAATGGGAAGAAAGGACGTTAGAAGAGAGTAGTGGACGAGGAAAAGAGGGCGAGGGAGAGGGTGATGATGTATCATCATCTGCTTTCGCTACAATAATTAAGATAAGACCCATCAATCCCTTGAGTAACACTATAAGTTTCATTCCAGAATAGCTGCTCTTCATTCTCAAGCCCATCTCATCCATAATTCTACACTTAATTATACTATATATATATGTACGTAGATCTACCTTAAAAAATTTAC
>QANT01002351.1:0-21425 GCA_003254885.1 Purshia tridentata | reverse complement strand
ATTAAGACATCTACTTTAAATTTGTATCAAATAATGATAAATCATCACTTCTGTTACAAACTCTGTTTAAATGAGAGGCAAATTGATTTTTTGAATTAAATAAAAATTTTAATTCTATTTCTAACTAAAAAATATTAAAACTAAAAAAGAAACATTAAAATTAAAAATATTAAAACTAATAAAATTAGGTTTTTTTTAAAGTTCATTTCTCTCCTTTCTCCTCTTTATCCCTCTCCTTCCCTGATCAATCTCTCTCGGGTCGACCTTTATGTCTGACATTATTATCGACGATCTCAACTGCAAAAAGACCGTCATCCTTCCTTCTTCCTCTCCCTCTCCTTCTCCCTCTTGGCATCTCTCTCTTGCCCAAAAACTGGCTTGAACTTGCAACCCAAACCCAAGCACAATTAGCCCTCCTCCGTCGTTGACCTTCTTTTCTAGCAGAATCGAGACCTGCCACCACCTTCAATTGACTTCCCTTGACGAGCTGGTCACTCCAATGTGTTTAGATTCTCCATCCAACTATACCTGCAATGGTGAATCGAAGCTCCAAAGTTGGCGGCTTTTCCAGCCAATTTTCGACGATGAAATCCATCGAGTGAGGTATAGATTTTGATCCTTTCTCTCTACTCTACATGTCTGTATGCGTAATTTGATTTAGTTGTTGCCCAAAATCATAAACCCAATTTGGAACCCACGGCCATCGCAGGCCCCACGCGGCTAGTTGCTGGGTTGGGTTCCTTGTTCAATTTTGATCCCCTTTGAATCTAATTGAAGTCTTTGTGTTGAATTGGGCATGAATTATGTGATTTTACTTTGTCTTGGTGACCTTTTTTAATATGGATTGTTGCGAATAAACGGTTAAGGGTTTGTGAGAGAGGAGGAGGGCAGGGCCAAAAGGTGGGTTGGGGCAGTGTTGGGGAATGGGGTGGATGTCGCGACCAACTTAGGGTGGATGTTGCAACCAACTTGGGGTGGATGTCGCGACCAACTAGAGGTGGGTTAGAGCATTTCTTCAATTTTTGTTGAAGTTGTCGTAATCGAAAGACACAGAGAGGGAGTGACAGAGAGATATAAAGAGAGAAAGAGTGTGCGACACGGAGATAGAGAGACAAATGTGTGATTAAGTTGTTGGTTTTATAGGTTGGGTGGTTGCAAATGTGTGGAAGGAGTGGGCTGATAGAATAATTAACCCTTAATTTTACTGTTTTATCCTATGGATGACATCAACAAATTTTTTATCAAATCATCAAGTCCTTCCAACCCACATAATATGGGCTCAAGCCCAGAGTAAGCCCACATAATAGCTTCCTCCATCCCAATGAGGCTTATAGACTTATTCGGCCCATACATCCAAGCCTAGAATCGGTCCTTATCCATTTCATTACCAATCAAAACTGACGTGTAATAATCCTAGGCAAATCAAGAAATCTAAAAAGGTTTGAATCTCTACACCCTAGGCAAATCAACTAGGAGACCTCGATGCCTTAGGGTTGACCCATTATAGCTAGGCATTCTCACTTCACATGGACATTCTTCAACAACACAAAAATAAGAAAACCAAATTTGTTTGTTATTGTAAACCCCGTAAAACAATCAAATCTAGAGTTGACTAATTTTCTAGTAATTTTTTATTTTACTTTGACATGTAGTCATCATCTGTAAAAGGTGTAACATGATCCCACAAATGCCATTTCTACATAGAATTTTTTTTTTTCAAAACTTCTCAAATTAATGGCCATAAATGTAATGACTTTGTTTTTAATAGACTTTTTTTTTTTTTATCAATTTGTTTTGTACACTCTTTTTATTACAGGGAAGGGAAGAGAATTCAAAACTAGATGATTCAAATTAGGCCAACCCCAATTCACAGTTTGTTTTGTACACCTTGAATCCCTTTTTTTAAGTGTAGAATTTGTTCCATACTTTTGGCACAAAAGCCCCTTTCAATTCACTTTTTTTTTATTTTTTATAACTCCAATCATACTAATGGAAATATTTGGCCGCTTTGGTCCATCTTGTAGTTCGGCATGGTAAGTAAATAAGTAGTGCACAATGCATAGTCACCCAGTGAATATGCTTATGCTCACATGCTCAAATTAACTATTCCATCATGGCTGCCCAAGAGATGGAATCATCTTTGTTGGCATGTGAGGTCGTTTCACCTCAGCAATTGAAATTGCTTTTGACTTCATTTATCTCTTTTTCATTGCTCAGATAGTGGAGGCTTTGCTTTTGCTTTCTACTAAAAGATATCCTTTTAATTGCTTCTTTATTTTTAGTTGTTTTTGTCGGCTTTCTTGTGGTAGACTGGAGATGAGCTCAGCAACAGTGAAGCTTTTCTTTAAGCTTTTCTATAGCCTTAGGCTATAGCCTATAGTTGCTGTGTATAACGTGTAAGTTGTTAATTTGTTTTCTTTAAGCCTACTGAGCTATCAACCGAAGAAACTTTAATGGGAATGTATCATCGATCATTCTCAATTCCCATTTAATTAGTAAAATCACTTCATAATTATTATTATTGTACCTAATGCAAGTTCTCATCTTCCCCAAAACAAAACAAAGCAACTATTATAAATGAAAGAGAAATTATCATTAAACGAAAAAGGTTAGCATACATCAAAATTAGAAATGTTAACAATTAGATTACAAAGCACTCACTAAAATCTTCAATGACTCACATTTCTCATGTTTATAAGAGATATAACTCCTCAAAAAAAAAAGATTTCATTTGTGTCAAAATTTATACGGTCATGTGTTGAGCAGATCGTGAATGTAGGAAACAATGTTCTTCTTGTGTATGTGTTGAGCATGCAAGTACCCAGCTGTAGACCAAGCATACAATTATGGATTTTGCTCGTAAATCTGACTTCGAACCAAACGATTCTAATTAAGGAAAGAACAATTCTCAACCTTAGGTTCTCAATGCCTTGATGGAAGGGCATTTATCAGGGCGTAATGGAATTAAAGTGATTTGGTGAGTGTTTATGGATGTATATATGATAGACGTTAGATTGGTGAAAAAAAAATACAATTAAAAGTAAATGCGTCAATTACAGGTACCATAACAGTGCATGAAAAGTTAAGTGCAAGAATTAAAAGGTGGGAAAAAAATTAAATTGCAAGAAAGTGAACAACGATAAATTAAAGTGCGAAAGATTAAAAGTGCAAGGAAATTCAAAGAGCTAGAAAAGTAAATCAATGACTAAGTGCTCAAAATAAACCTACAACTAAGCATAAAATAAAATGCAAGAAATAGAAAGACTGAAAGCCATAAATTAAATCAAAGAGAAGTACTTTGATTGAAAACATTAAAAAACAATAACATTACCTAATCATAAGTATCAAGAGATTAACTATGAGGTTAAACTCAAGCACGATCTAACAACTACTACTAAAAAAGAAAGAAAAACTAAACCACTAAAACCCTAATAAGTTCATGGCATTAGTTAATGGGACTAATCTCAATCCCTCAAGAGCGTACTATTACAAAAGAGAAAATTAAACTAAATCATAATGACTAGAAGACAGGCACACGGCGTGGCTTGAAAGACTTGAATGATTTTGTGTGTGTTTTGGGAATGATTTTGTAGGTTGGTTGTGCTTCTCCAACAACTTGTATTTATAGGGTTTAGTGAAAATCCTATTGGGTCAGGTCATTACTTGGCCTCACGAATTTGATGAGGTAAGATTCTCATCTTCTATCGATTTGGTCTCCAACAATTCCCAAACTCTTTCCATAGAGGGCTTGGAGTAAACTTCGGCTTAAAGTTCAAATCTTTGGTATTAAACTTTGGAAATCCTTTCTAGATACAGTCTTGATCTTGGCATTGATGTGATTCTCCCAAATCAGGACTCCTACTTCACTTTGAATTTTGAACTTGAGTGGACTCTTACTGACGTAAAAGATGAAACTTAAACGAATATGGAAGTCACGCAATTAGGTCGTCGGTCGTGGCTCAAAGTCTTGGGCATTAAATTTACTTCCATGATGCTCTTGAATCGTCTCTAGAGATCATGGTCGAAGCCTCCTCGTCATGTTCAACATATTTTACTACCCCGCTTAAATTGGAATAGTTTGGCTTGAATGTGACCATTAATTAGGTAAGGGTGCTATTCATATCTGATCATCCATGTGGTCGATGATAGGCAATAATAACATTCAACCTTAATATTAGTTCACTCTTAGTTTGGTCAAAATAGAGATTAACCTAAGCTATTAAAGTTCCAACCCAAATGCATAATGATCTAGGCCACAAGGATACTTATCATATAATCAAGATTCAGACTCACTTTGGTCGTTGGATGCGCCCTATTGATACCTCGATCTTTAGTCATCGTTGACCCAATCTCTGCTTTACACGTATCTCTATATTCTAAATGTGTGGGACTTGTCTGCTCGTTTACCACCCATGTGCTTAACCATTGATCGGTGGAAGATCATCATCAACTGACCTAACCATGTTGATGCACTTTATGTTCCAGCCATTAGGGGAGGTCTGGGTACACTTCACCTCAGGTCGGTATCCTTTTCCAGTATCCCTCGAGTGTTGGCCATTGTGGCGGGGTCATCGCTGAGTTAATTTCTAGGTCGGCATCCTTCACTAGTGTCCCTTGAGTGTTGGCCCTTATAAGGGGGTCATTCATGAGTATCTTCTATGCCACAGGGATATGTGAGTACCGTTGACACTTTGAATCTAACCCTACCAAGTATGCACTGTCTTATAACTCTTGTCAGGGAGAGTTAGACTTCTTTACCCTTGACAAGACTTTGGATGGAGACTGGAGACTGGAGACTAGAGACATGTAAACATATTAAATTCGGGCAATGGCCAAGAAACCCTAGGGTGTACCTATCCCAAGATAAGGGGTGACGTGGCTCTTTGGCAACATGGAAAGCCACGCATGAAGGAGGCTTCCTAGGCAACACCCTGGAACTATAAAAGAAAAAGAGATGAGGTTCCAAATGGAGAGAAAAAAAGGTATATCAACAACTCAATTTGTCAACTTCAATCCAAATGAGAAAGATATTGACTAACTTCACCATCAAAGCTTCTTATATTAACACCACACCGATGTTCTCCTTTGATCCCGACTTTGTTGTGCAGGTATCACGAAGAACGGAGTAACAAATACCTTCAACCCTTCCTCATAACTTATTCTACTTGTAGCTCACCACATATCGACATCAACACACCCTAAAATATATTTTGGCCTATGTGCAAAGTATCGGTTCAAACATATATTAATATAATTATTAAATATAAAATCGAGAAATTCACTTATAAGCATTATGAGAAACGTGATCATACATAAGTATGATAAAGGTGAGTCATTGCATTGAAATTCACCTATCAAAATGTTCAAATTCAATGAATCCCATTTCTCATGCTCATAATAATTACATTTATTATGCTTATAAAAAATATAATTAGAAACTTTCTGGAAAATATTTTTGTACCTGCTTCTGAAGGTTAAGATGGGTAGAGCTATTCTTATCAAAGAAAAATGAAAATAAAAAAGAGATGTGTATATGAACTAAGTGTAGATAAGGGTTATTATTAGAAGCGCTTGAGATTAACTTAAGTGAAAGATGGCGAAATAATTATAGTCCATAATTTTAAACCCCCTAGGTACTAGAATTTTTTTTCACGGCCCCCAAAACTCTTCCTAAACTCCTTATCATCCACCTGATTATATTTCAGGCATAAAATACACCCAAAATCACAAATCATGTCACTAATTTCTATGACTAAACTTCAACAATTTTAAACAAACTGATATTGTAACTAAAAATGAAATCAATCACTGAAACTAAATTGATCACGGAAACTGAGTTGATCAATGAAAATACAATCGATCGCTAAAACTGAATTGATCACTGAAACTGACATCAATCAATAAAATTGAAATTGAAGTCGATGAAAAATCCCCAAATATTCACAATATATAAATTATTATATGGCTTTTTAGCAAGATACCTACCTGAACTTTGACTCGATTTGCATTTTACCACCTAAATTAAAAGTTGAAGCAAGTTATCTCCTAAATTAAATTTTGTCTGCAAGTTACCACCTCCATCCAAATCTTTAGGAGTTTTTTGGTCCATTTATAAAAAAACTTGGGTGACTAATTACAAGTGGCCACATGTACATCCATTTTTCTATTTTTACAAACTTTGAAAATAAATTAAAAATAGCTCCAAACTCAGAAAAATACACAAAAAATTCCTACTGATTCATCTTGACTAGTACTAATTTACTATAGAGTCAAATTACCAATTTCCTCTTAAAGAGTTTTCAAAAAATTTTGGAAGTTCAAATTTATTTCCAAAAAATTAAAATATTCTAGACTTTTTGAAAATTAATATGATAAACTACCGAACTCCAAAAATTATAAAGTCTGCACCATTGGTCTTCTAAAAACTAACTCTACCTTTTTTGTGAACACTTGATACCCAAAAGACCTCTCGGTCTTAGAGGAAAATAAATTCAAGAAAAATTCAAGAATTTTCGTAAAATCTCAAAAAAATTCTATAAAATAGGATTTTGGTAACTTCCAAATTTTTTTTAGAATTTTTTGAGACTTACAAAAATTCTATAAAATTTATTTTATGGAGGGAAATTTATTTTAATTTTTTAGAAAAAAATTAAGACTTCCAAAATTTTCTAAAAACTCTTGAAAGGACAATTGGTAATTTGACTTCGTAATAAATTAGGTCTAGTTAAGACGAATTTGTAGGAATTTTCCGTGTATTTTTTTGAGTCCGGAGCTATTTTTAATTCATTTTCAATATTTGTAAAAATAGAAAAATAGAAAAAGAAAAATGGCTGTACATTTGGCCAATTGTAATTGGTCACCCAAGTTTTTTTCCTATGAATGGACCAAAAACACCTGAAGATTTGGATGGAGATGGTAACTTGCAAACAAAATTTAATTCAGGGGGCAACTTGCTTCAATTTTTAATTTAGGTGGTAATATGCAAATCAAGTCAAAGTTCAGGTGTGTATCTTGCTAAAAGAGAATATACACAAATTGCCTTCAGCCTGCCATCGGATTCGTCAGAAATTAGTAGAGGAATATGTGGCCAAAGTGTCGATTCGATGTCTATGACAATTGGATGGGCAAGGTGACTACACCACCAAGCTTAGCTTGATGAGCAGAATCAACCTATGGTAATGAGCCATCGCAACACTACTAGAAAAATCAAATTGACGCTATAAATCTATTAGCTCTTCTCTTTTGAACGCCTTCTATGGTGGCCAACTAGAGCATTGGAGGACACCTATGTTGAAAAAGAGGAAGACATCCTTGGTGGTCCCGTGTCTCGTCAGTGCCGAAAAAGATGGATCGTGGGTGAAGACCATTAGGTATGTCAAGCATCGATCCGCCACTTTGATAGGGTTTTAGGGCAAACAAGTTATATGGGAAAGAAGTGATTCAATCATCATCTGGCTTGCTAACATTGGCCGCAGGACTTAAAGGATCAACAAAAAAAGAGGTGAGAGAGAGAGCGGAAGATAGACAAGGAGAAAGAGAGTGTGTGTGTGTGTGGGCAAAATGGGAATAAAGAGAATTAAAAAAAAAAATCAAATTTGGGTCTATGTATGTTGATTAGGGTGTTTTTGGAAATATCTAACTGTAAAAAAAGGGTTATGAATTGTTCGTACCAACTTTTTATGAATCAAAACAACAAGTCGCATGGACCTAATAACAAGTTGTATGGGTTCAAACAATGACCCATTTGATAGCTTAAACCTAAGTCCAATAAGCCAAGCGACGACTCATGCTCAGAAACCTAACACATTCTGAAGCCTTTAACTTGTGCTAGCTCAAACTCTTGACACAAGCTTGGAGCCATGACTCACGCTTTGGCTCTTGACTCGTGCTAAATCTCTCAACAAAGGCTGGGAACCCGACTACGGTCGATGCCCGGGCACCACCGACACTGGCTTGCTTGCCTATGATCAACCACACTTTACCTATGTTGGGGCAACTCTGCTTGTATAATTTGCATGTAAGGAGGCTGCATGTGCATGTGTCCCGCCATTATTGACGGGACACATGCACAATACTATATAAGGAGGTCCTCGCCATTATTGATAGGTACGAAATCACTGACATTAACTGTTACTTTGCTTGACCTACTGCCCAACACTAACTTAAGCGTTGGAGAGTCCTCGGCCAGTACCACGCCAATGCTCTTCCCACTTACTTCTTGTGTTTGTTTTTGCAGGGTGATCGATAACGAACATGTCACTTCAACATTGGACAATTAGACTTACTACCTAGGCTTAACCTTAGACTAATGTGTCACTCATGCATTGGAGGGGCAACCCAACCCCCATCTAATGCGACATTGACTGCTTGATCATTTTTTGGCATCAACATAAATTAAGTGTTATTTAGGGTGGAGGCTTCACATTAACAGCTAGCTAACTTCTATACGGAGATTAGTAATTACTAGCTTGGATGTCAACACGTTGCTGTGGGAATTTTCAAGTTCTAAAAGCAGAATGGTAAAAAGCAAAAGCAAATTGACCAAAACGGGTAAGTTGGAGGGCAAAATTTCAAAAGCCCACATAGATTAGAAAAATTTTTAAATGTGAAAGAGTGAAGAAGGAGTGGCATGGTGTGTAAAAAAGGAGAAAACCAAGGGCGAGACAAAAATGACGACAAAAACACCCATAAACCTGAAAATTACAAAGTCATGTGTGAGGATTGATTTTATTAAAGAGGGGCAGAACTGTAATTTCACCACTGCTACAGTCTAAGAACAGTAACCGTCTCTGGGCGTTTATTATAATGTATTTGTTAAAGGGGCATTGTATCTGTTTGTTCTTCTGATTCAGTTTGCACTCCCTCCTGCAATGAACACAGGTAGGTTTCTCTCTAACTATTTAGCAACACAAATTGTAATGTGCAATTTGTTCAATAGCTGTCACCTTCATTGTTCTTATATAATTGGCAGGAACCATCACTCAATTGTTTGGAGTAGGAGAGAAGGAATGCAGTCATCATGCTGTCGACTTACGTTTTTGCTTCAGTATCACTTACCTTTTGGTCGGGATTCTTCATGTGGCTTGTGACCTGACTAATAGAATCGTAGGCAAATTTTTGAAAAAAAACTAAAAGATATTTTGCAAATTGTAAACAGCAATTGTAGTTTGCAGTCTTGTAATCGGACTTTCGAATTAAATGCAAAGTTAAGCAATCCACTTTTCTGAACAATCCTAAGATATTACAACTGCAAGTCTGCAAATATGCTTGAGGAAAGCAAATAAAGTTCACTACAATTCATCTGGTAGCTATGATCAAAATAGTGCTTCTGTCATCTGCTAAATCATGTTTTCTCAGAGAGAAGCCTTGTTCAAATCATCAAAGTACGGGTGTTCCATTGCTTTCTTTGCTGAAATACGTTTTGCAGGCTCATATTGCAGCATTTCCTGTAAATGTAAAAATTTAGAACAAGTATTACTTAACATATAAAAAACCAAAAATTGTTATTTAAGTGTATAAACCATTTTGATAGACTGACATACCGACAGCAAATTCAACCCATTGTCGTCCAAATTGGGAACAGCCTTTGACAAACTTTGCGGACTCCACTGAGGGTACTCATGCCAGTTCATGAGTTTGCTTACACCTGGCCACACTTGTTCATTTGGAGTGCCTAATAGCCTACATCAAAGATCCATAAAGAAAAATGAGTCCAAATGACCAGGAAGAAAGAAGGCACAATACTGCTACGGGATAAGTTGAAGCCATCTTAGTGAACCTGAATATATGTAGGAGCTGCTGCAGTTCAGAATCCCCAGGGAAGAGTGCTTGCTTTGTGACAAGTTCAGCTACGTTCAAATAGAATATACTGTTAAACCAATTGCGCCATGAAAATTGACTTATTGAAAATCAAACACACTCATTAGAAAACAGATGTTTACCAAATATACAGGCAACAGACCAGATATCCACTGCGGTTGAGTAATGGGTAGCTCCCAAGAGGACTTCAGGAGCCCTATACCAAAGGGTCAATATCTGCAACAGTAATTGCGCAAATTCATTCACTTCTCTGATAAAGCAAGATAATATGTAGTCAAAACCTCTTTTTTTTAAAAAAAAAAAAATGAGAAAGCACACACTACCTCATGAGTATACTTCTTGATTGGTACAGTAAATGCTCGAGCTAGTCCAAGATCTGCAATTTTAAGCATCATAGTCTTGCGGTCCATCAGGAGATTGTGAGGCTTAAGATCCCTGCAGCTCAAAGTGGTAAAAGAAAATGAACCAACCAAGAAGAACTGAAAATGAAAAAAAAAAAAAAANGCAGGATTTAATCGTGTACTTTCTTGTGTATCTGTGTGACAAAGGCTTACCTGTGTAAGATTCCATGACCGTGGCAAAAGGCAACACCTTTGCAGAGTTGGTACATCAGACTCTGCATTACAATAGAAATCACCATATATGAGACTAATTAAAATTGATTGGAAGCAAATATTTGGGGGAAGAAGCAGAAAGATAAAGGAAGCAGATTATAATCTATTTAAGACCTTAACGATGGGGGGAGGAATGAATTCTCCAGACTGACGGAAGCTGCGAATGTATTTCTTAAGATCAGTTTCCATGTACTCAAACACCAAGTAGAGTACAGTCTTGCCCTCTTTGTTCTGGCCTTGTTTCACATCCATTAACCTATATGTATGGGTTTTGGGTTACATAACAATCAATTAACAAACGCAATACAAACAAGAAAATCCAAGAATTTTATTCCACTCCATGAACAGAGAACATGGTAGCCATCAGATTAACTTAAAACCCAATACCAAAAAAGCACAAAATAGAGAAATGAAACCTTGGGTATTGGGTTTTATACCAATGAATTAAGAAACGCAGTAAAATTAGGGAAAGAAGAAAATGGAAGAATTGTGGGAAATGAAACCCTAGAGAGCATTTGAATACCTGACGACGTGGGGATCCCTGGAGAGCATGCGCAAGATGGAGACCTCGCGGAGAGTGGTGGGAGGGACGCCTTCCTCGTCCTCGTGGAGGCGGGTCTTCTTGAGAGCCACGATTTTCCCGGTGGCCTTCTCTCGGGCCCTGTACACCTTCCCGTAGGTCCCCTCTCCCACCTTCTCCAGCTTCTCAAACGCCTCCATCGCCGACACTGCATTCCCTGCCATCTCTCTCTCTCTCTCTCTCTCTTTCTTGATTCGCTGATTTTGATTTCGATTTTCAACTCTCCGAGGGCTTACATTAGACCCCGATCCTCCCTTTTATATATATATATAACCGTTCAAGGGCCTTTTGATCGTTGCCCCCCAACGGCAACTCTTTTTGAAATTCAAATCCTCCAATCTACCGCTACCAACGTCATTCTTCTTCTTCGGCTCTTCCCGATGGCCCATCTCCCACGAGGCCCACTTGAGCGGCCCATCCAAATAGAAGAAAGAATCTCACTCCAGTTTGTAAAAATAATTGGATATAACCGACAAAATCCATGTTTGCTCATCACAAAAAAGTGATGGTAACGCTCACCATGGTAAGCAAAAATAAATCCTAACCGATATATCGCATCCAACATGCAAAGATATTGTTAAACGACATATTTATATTTGTATGATATAATATAACCGACAAAATCCATGTTTGCTCATCACAAAAAAGTGATGGTAATGCTCACCATGGTAAGCAAAAATAAATTCTAACCGATATATCGCATCCAACATACAAAGATATTGTTAAACGACATATTTATATTTGTAAGATATATTAATAGTTTCATTGGTTATATCGGTTATACAAAATAATTTCTTTTACAGCACTGCTTAATTTCATTTTATTTCATTTCTTTTTTCCTCCTTTTTCTGTGGGTTAGGCATGCATGCTTCATTTCTGATTTCCAAATAAGCAATACTTTGGAGATTTTTGTCCTTTGAGAAACTAGACATGGAACAGCAAGTATCTTGCATAATGCTCCATTCAATGTTAACCAACAAAAACAAAAAAAGAACCAAGTTCCACTCAAGAGTTACAGAAGAGAACATCATGTCACCAACCAAACCTTTTTATACAACAGGAAGGCATCATAAGTTATTTGATTTCTTCCCCATCAACTACATAAACACTACTCTACAACTCTGCATAATTTACATTACAACCGGCCTATTAAGGGGAAACCAAAAACATTCTAATATCTCCTAATATTAGGATCGGTGTAGATTCCCTCTTCCACTTCCTTTTAGGTAGTTTACAAGAAACGAGTGGCAAGGTTCTAACTTTTTATAATATTAGGATCGGTGTAGATTCCCTCTTCCACTTGCTTTTAGGTAGCTTACAAGAAACGAGTGGCAAGGTTCTAACTTTTTAGATTTAGCTTTACATTCCAAACATTCACTGATATCTTTAACTTCTGTTCTTCCATATCCTTCATGACAGAAAATAGCTTTGTTCTATATGCTTCACATTGCTGACTTGCATTTTCCAACTCAGCTGCCAATTCCTGAATTCTCTTGTCTTGATCCTACAAAATTGAAGATAAGGGCAGTAATTAGAAGAAAGCAACAAACAGATCAAAATGCATGAAAGAAACTAGAGCAGAAAACTATGGAAATCTGTGAAAAAAGAATTCTGAAATTGTGTGATTTTTCAAAACTAAATACATACTTGGACAATTTCTAAGTCCTTTCATAATTTTTCCCCACTTCCTCTCAATATTTTATTTAAAATCACCAACCAATGGATAAGGTATATTATTCCAAAATTTAAACAAAAACGAATTACAGAATCTAAGGTTTAGAAGCTGAAAATCTGTAGACCATTTTCATTTAATTACTAAGTTCTTTCATAATTTTTCCCCACTTCCTCTCAATATTTTATTTAAAATCACTAACCAATGGATAAGGTATATTATTCCAAAATTTAAACAAAAACGAATGACAGAATCTAAGGTTTAGAAGCTGAAAATCTGTAGACCATTTTCATTTAATTACTAGACCATTTTCATTTAATATGAATTAAAACCCAATTTGATGTCTACAACATCTGTTCAGACTTTTAGACACATAGTTAATGGACAAAATACCTGCATAAATTTGCAAATGAGAGTGAAAAAAGGGGAGGCATATCTAAGATGATACACGGAGCACTGAGCACACAATTATGTTTTGGAAACATACAACAAAATGTTACAATGCAGAGGCCAAGCAAAGAGAAGCCTCCTCTGTGTAAAGAACTTACCACAGTACAAGACTGAAGCTGCTGGCTACAATTAATCGGACTATTTTGTACCACCCCAGGACCAAGCTTCTTTGCAGCAGCAACCATGTTTGCAGCCTCATGAAGGGCATCCATTGCCACATTATAAACATGCAAAGATTTGGCCCCCTCTTCTACATATTTGATGGCTTCCCTAAGTAGGTTGTCATACCGAGCAGTAGAGGAATCTTGAGAATCATTTGACAATCCAAGAGTATGTTCATCCCATAAAACTCCACTTTTGGCAATTTTTGGTCCAACGTTTCAATATGTAGTGTGATGGAAGTGTAAGAACATTGGTTACTCTGAAGACTGCTAATATGTGCCTACAAATAATACCAGAAAACTCAAACGTTTGGCAGCTACAGCAAGCTTTCTTCTCAAAAACATTGAACCTAACAAGGTGTGCTTTGTGGTCTTCCCCAAATTTTGCAACCCGATACATGGTTTCTGATCCTGTATCATCAACCGTAGTTGCAGGATAAGCAAGTGTCTCAACCAATTCCTCCTGGAATTTCATGAATATTATCCTTGTATAAAGTTTTGCAGCTTGGTTTTCCATTGGAGATGGTGTCCTTAGAACCTGAGAGATGTTCATTGTATCATAATCTGCCTTCACTTCCTTTTTATGGCGAATGGCGATTGCTTTTTCACATTGCTTTATCAGCACCTGAATATTAGTTGATGCATGCATATAGCCATCAAAGTAAGAGTTTATATTATCACTTCCTTGGGCTGCGGACATCTTCCCAAAAAATGTATTCCGAAGAAAAACTGGCACCCATTGGTGCCGAGCATCGTACATTGACTGAAGCCATTCATTATCCCCCAGATCATACCTTTGAAGAAGGGACTCCCAACACGACTCAAATTCATCAATTGTCTCTGTCACATTGATGCACCTTTGGAACTAAGCTTCAAAAGTGGGGTGTGAGTGATATAGGTCGGACAACTTCTCCTGAGCCTCCCTGAACACGTTCCATTTACAGAATCGGTGGCGGGTTCCAGGTAATACTTGAATAACGGCAGCCCGAATGATTCTATCCTGGTCTGTTGTAATTGAGACGGGATGACGGCTAGACATTGCAGCTAGCCAAGTCCGGAATAGCCAAACAAACAAGGACTCTTGACTCATTAAGGAGTAATGCACATCCAAATAAAACAGGTTGTCCGTGATGGTTCCACCCAGTAAATGGGGCAAATGGGACCCTGTATCGGTTTGTTCTATATGTTGTGTCAAATGTAACAGTGTCTCCAAAGTAGTTATAATTCATTCTTGAATTTGCATCCACCTAGAAAATGTTTCCTGTTGGATTCTCAAAATCACCCTGGACGGCACAAAAGAAACCAGGATCCTCAACCTGCATTCTCTTCAAATAGTCAAAAACGAGCTGACCCCCACTCCCTAGAGTTCTCTGCCTGCTACCACTCATATAATTCTGGCAATCGACTTTTGTAAAACCAACATTATTAATTCCACCCGATTCCTTGATCAGCATAGACATTACCCACTAGGACCCATCCCAGCCGCTTGAAGGGTATTGATCAGGCTTCGAGCAGGACCAGAGACATGCCTATGTGAACGGAGACAATGCACCTTATCTAGCGGCACAAGCTCATGATTATGTTCCTTACCCAGTTTTGAAACTGCCCATCTTCCTGAACTCTGTTTCTTCACGGTCATCTGTGCTTTACAACCAACTATAGTGATTGTACGCTGCCGCTTGGACCTACCTTCACCTCCATCACGACGAAAGCCTTCATGGGAACACACAATTTGGCTGCATATAATGGAGCCATCACGACGTGGGCACTGGTACACGCTAACCTGGGTGCTGAAACCAACTCGCCGTGCATAAGAATTATAGAAAATGCGGGAGGCCTGTTCAGAATCGAATTCCATGCCCTCATAAGGCTCAAGATTGGGGTCCCCTTTAGAGAAATCATCACGGGACCTAGAAGAATCAGAGGGTTGGACTAAATCATCATTAAAAATATCTGGATGTTGTAAGTCGACGGCATTGGCGTCATCTTCGCCAGAACCACCCATGTCAAATTCCACCACTTCATCTTCAATGTTGAGAGGCTCAAAGTCCATGACTGATTATATGAAGGTGATGATTATAAAGTCTCTAACTTCCCCAATAATTTCAAGAATTTATAGTGCATTGACACGTCCATATTGATATGGTGGGGTTTATGGTTGCAGAATACTAAAATTAAAAACCAGTGGGTAGTGGCAGAGATCAACAGAGAAAGAGAACTGACCATAGAGAGAGATCAGGAAAAGCAACAAGGTGTGGAAATTTGCAGTTTCAGACTTGCAGGCGAGCTTCAACGGACCATAACTACGCAGTTCAATTTCAACTTCATGGTAGGTTTGTCATGTTTGGTGGTAATGTGACATAAAACTTCCAAGAAAGTCCAGAACTTTGCAAAGGGCCGATCCTGATTTTTGGAAGGCCTAGGGACAAAAATCGAAATTGGGCCGCTAAATTTAATTAGACCAAAAAAAATTTTTGCAAAACAAAATTCATAATTGAGAATTTGGAATCAATATTTCATTAACAAAACAATCCAAAATTTAGAATCAACAACAGTTAATCAAAATTGTTTGTTGTTTTCTTCTAATGGAAATAAGAAGAGATTTTCAACCTAATCAAAATTTTACAGCCACGGGAACGTTTAAAAACTAAAGAATGTTCTACATAAACAAACAATGGGCTTTCCAAGTTCAACTTCTCCATCCATGCCAACAGTTTCTAGTCATATCCCTAATTTCACTTCCTAAAAACCAACTAAACTAAGCGTTTACTCTTTAACCTTTTACGTCTCTTTTTTTTATTACTAAACTTTTTTTTTTTGGGAGCTCTATTAGGTCTCAAAAAAGACAATAAGGCCAGAAATATAAATGTTTTTTTTTTTACAGCATATTTATTTTTAAATATATATTAATATATATAATATAAATTTTGTGGGCCCCCTTGAAGGTAGGCCCTAGGCCATCGCACTCCGTGCACTCCTTCAGGGCCGGCTCTTTTGCACTAGTTTTGGTTCAGTTGAGAGTGTTGAGAGGAAGATGGAACTTTGTTCCTCTTATGGATGGGCAGTCTTCTGCTGCGACGCGATGCAGCCAGTCAACAGTGTGTTTAATGACGTGGCTTCCTTAAATGCTAATAGCCATATTGATTGACTTCTAGCCTTCTCCTGCGAACTTTTTACTTATGGTTGGGGTGCAATGCAACTATCCAACAATCTCTCCAAGTCTTCAACATGAAATGAGAAAGAGCCAATGTTAAACCCTTCAAATAAAATACAACCATACATATCAAGACATAAAACTATATTAAAACCACATACAAACATATATGATTAAACTTAATATAATAAAAAATATAAACTAGAAGCCATAAATTAAAAAGATAATATTATAATCTACGTTATTTAACTCTTATACAATTAATGGTTTATATTTTCATAATACTAATGTAAAGTAAGTAATATGCTAATATATAATATATTTTAGTTAGATTTCAAGTTGGAATTTGAGCTCGGGTTGGGCCTTGGACGGGCAGGAACTTTACCTACACCCAATCCAGAAATTTCGAGTTGATGTCGGGTTCGAACTTGGGCGGGTTTTGAATTTTTCAAATGCTCCTACCTAGGCTAGGTCCCGCTCCTACTTGGGCCGAGTTCAGGTTGACCCGGCCTGAGTTGCACCCCTAGTAAATGGTAGCAATGGTTCTCGAACTTTACCTCTGAGTATCATTTTAGTTTATGAACTTTTTTTTTGAATTCTATGGCTTATGACCTTTCACATGTGTATCACTTTAGTCCATTCCGTTAATTTCATCTATATTTTTTCTCAATTTTTATAACATATATCACTTTGAAAAAATCAGGGGCAGTGGATTACCATTTAAACCTTTCAAAAATGGCTCACATGCTTGACATGTGACTATAATTGAAAGAAAAAAAGTAGATGAAATTGAAGAAATAGACTTAAGTGATATATAAGTGAAAATTTGCAGACTTTCTCGAACTTTACCTCTGAGTATCATTTCAGTTTATGAACTTTTTTTTTGAATTCTATGGCTTATGACCTTTCACATGTGTATTATGAACTTTTTTTTTGAATTCTATGGCTTATGACCTTTCACATGTGTATCACTTTAGTCCATTCCGTCAATTTCATCTATATTTTTTCTCAATTTAATAACATATATCACTTTGGAAAAATCAGGGGCAGTGGATTACCATTTAAACCTTTCAAGCAATTGAAAGAAAAAAAGTAGATGAAATTGAAGAAATGGACTTAAGTGATATATAAGTGAAAATTTGCAGACTACAAAATTTAAAAAACAAGTTTGTGAACCAAAGTCATACTAAGGATAAAGTTCTAGGACCATTGTAGTCATTTGCTCTAAATAGTAATAGTAGGCTTGTAAAAATCACCCCAATTTGATGGGCTAGGTCTACTTTTTGGATCCTTAGCCAATTTGACTTGATATTATTGGCTGGTTTGTTTTTACAAAAAGTAGCATCTAGGCTTCATGTTTTTGAGCCCCTCCTAACCCATACCTAACCTTGGCCCAATTCTGGTCTGAGCCTAAAGCCCAACAATAAAATTAAAGCTCAATTACAAAGTGCACTCATATTTCTAATGAAAAAATATGTCAAATACATACAAAAACTAATAAAAACATACAAATTAGCACTTTTGTTAAAATTTCTGTTCAAAAGAGTGTTAAGCGCCATGGTGGACAATGCTGACATGGCTTTTGTTGTTGACATGGCGTAAACTAGTAGGGATATTATGGGTATACACAAAATGACACATGGGCCCACCTCCTCTTTACTAAAAAAAATTAATGCAATTTGTGATTTCCTCTCATTATCCAAAAATCCCCATTTTCCTCTTTCGAGGTGGGTTCTTCATGAGGATTTAGTTCATGTGATTGCATCTATCCTAGTGACTCTTGAGGGACCTATTGAGGATGGTTGGACTTGGGGTCTTGCTTCTAATGCTTGCTTCTTTGTTAGATTTGCCTATAAAATTATTGTTGATGAAGACAATTTTGAGGAGTGGCCATGGGCCTTTTTTGGAATCAAGGTTCATCCTTGTATTAAGACTTTTTTGTGGCATTTATACTTAAATAGACTTTTGGTCAATGAGACAAGATGGAGAAAGGGTCTTTGTGTTAATCCTGCATGTCATCATTGTGGTTCTCAGCTAGAGTCTTGTAGTCACCTAGAGAGTGTGGTCGAGCTAAGTTGGTGTGGAATGCCCTTTTTTTCGCCTTCTCACATTTTAGACTCCACTATAAGATCTAAATACACAACTGAAGGCACACACAACATAAAGACACAAGTACACCTTAATATCATTTTTAAACATTTTAATAGACCTTAAGAGATACTAACCTGATGAAGACATGATACCAAGGTCGAAAACTTCTAGTCAAGAGGCTCAAGTCTTCCAATCAGCACAACACTGAATAAACCACTCACTCTAAGGGGCAGAGATAATTGGCTCAAAGGTTAGTTGTGCGATCAGGGACCTGTGCTTATATAGAGTTAGTTGAATTAGAGATTCCACCCATAAAGGTACCTCTAATTCAATCCTAATAGGAATTTATAAAGACTTACTTAACCATTGGCCTTGCTTAGAGCATAAGGCAGCTACATATCTAAGTTATCCTAGTTCAATACAAATTGCTAATCTGTCAGTAAGTGAACTAACATAATTGTGTTCTATTAACCATCTTATTACTTGTACCATAAAAAATATAATGAGTGACTGAATCTGAATAGAGATGATGACTAAGTCCATTTATTTCTCACATTCTCCCACTTGGATTGACATTGTTCTTGAATCAACAAACATACATTCAACATGCATTACAAGTAAACTAAGGTTGCGCTGAATTTGTTAATCAAACAAAACTTAGATCAACTTTGTCAAGATACTATATTGAACACCAGATTATGAGAAACAATTAAGTCATTAAACTGCTTAATCCACTCATAGTCAGTGCCAATACTATATCCCACATAAGTCATTTACAAGGCATAAAAATGAAAAATTGGTTTACAATATTAGACTTGTAAACTTGGTCCCTCTTAATGATTTTGTCTTCTACATATACAAAATCACTGAATCTTATTAGCAAGATCTCTATACACATGCACAGACATTATGCCTTAATTACTTTCTGCATTATTTGAATGATAATGTCACAATCTATATAGGTACGCATGTGAATACCAGAATATATGTATATATACACTGTAAATTTAAACTAAAAAACCATATATATTAGAATTGAGCTGAGAAACTGAAATCATGATAAGTCAAGTTCAACTTTAATATAACTGTAAAAAATCAATTAATTGAAATTGGATTTATGGCACTTATTGTCTGCCTTTACAACTAAAATGCAGAAAATCAATAGTACTGACAAAATTGAAGCTCCCACTATTTCTAAAGCTCCCTCTGAATTGAAACATCTATACTTTCAAGAACTCACATGTTTGTCACATGCTGTTTGAAAATTCCAACTAATATAGCTTTTGTAAATAAGCATACACAACCTGAAATTGAACTTTATATATACTAGATATATATACAAAATATAACAGAAGTACATAAAATTCAATCACTTTCCAATCGATAATCAAAAAAGCTCTAGTTTATTTAATTTCAAAATAGAAATATTAAGCTGAATTCAATGAAAAATGAATTGAGGGTAGATTTATTTAGAATTTAAAGGAACTTAATAAACAAAGTACTTTTCTAAAGAAAAAGCTTCGCTCCCACTAGTCCTTACTTTCCTACTATTCTTATTGTATCACAATAAGAACCTAAGTTTGACTAAAAGTTATCAAGGAAAAATCAACAACTTTAAGAAAAAATTCTTAAAATGAGTTTTATTTTCAAAATTATCTTTAAGAGCTATGAATATCATCTCAATAAAAGATAGAACATGCATTCAAACTTGAATTGAACATGGTTTTTCCAATTTGCAAAGGAAAGTGTTGTTAAACATGCAGTATAACTTATGTGTTGTGTGAGTTGTCGAAAGCCGGAGAAGATTATGACTTTTTATTTATTGGCATGTAGGTGCTACCTGCAGCCTACATTAATTACTTGTTATGTTGCTTCTACTGGCTAGAGGAAGTCCTAAGTCAAAGTTTGAGTTTCATAGAAACTTTACATTGATACTGGAATTTTATATTATTTTTTTGAGTGATTTAACTTTAAGGTATTGACAAATTTTTAATTTAATCAAAACCACCTAAACCTAATAACTTACTTATACCTCACCTTTAATTTTGAGTACATTGACTTTAAGGTACTCACAATTTCAAAAGTTAACCAAAGAGTCAAGCTCACAAATTTAATTTTTAGGTAATATTTTAAAAGGCTCAAGATCCAACCATAACAATAACGATAAGAACCACATGCCAAATATAATAAATTCCAAACATGTCCTTTCTAAAATTAACTCAAGCCCAACCCACCCACAACCTAACCATTTGAGTTTTTACTTGCAATTTTCAGTTTTATTTGTAGTTTAGTTATGACGAATACTCTTATAAAGTTTCAGTTTCAATTGTCTGACGCAATTAACAAACTAAAAAAGTCTCAGTTTCAGTTCACTGTTTCATTTTGCAATTTCAATTCACAGTAGTTCATAATTTCAATATTTTTAATCCAAGAAAGTTTTTTAGTTCACACTTTCATACCCGTTTTGAAATGATACCAACTTCAAGCTCTCAGCAAATCAATCTCGAATGTAATGAATCCATATTTGTACTGAGTAGACAATATATAGGTGCAATTCTATTATGGTACAATAAACTAAAAATGTAACAAAATTGCTTTAACTTATCCACTTATCCAATATGTTTGTTTTTGTGCTTCCATGTGACTAGACATCTTTTGGAATCGATAGGATCTTAGAATAATCGCCCTTTGCTAACTGCAAGCACTTCAAATGATGCTCTACTATTTTTTTTGGGCTAGAGAGAGAGAGAGAGGGAGATTGGACCATGTAATATCCCAAAAATATATATATATATATATAATAAAATAAATTTAGTTATGGGCTTTAGAATGGGCTAAGTACTTAACCTTGGATTACATTGTTTTAGCCCAAGTAAATGGATGT
>QANT01002349.1:0-53984 GCA_003254885.1 Purshia tridentata | reverse complement strand
ATATATATATATATATATTTTCGAGTTACTTTCTTTCATGAGTTTGAGAGTAAATCCTAACTTTTTATCTCATTCTCACATAAAGTATAAAATGAGTTAATGAAAGTGTTATATTAAAGTTTAGTTATGAGATTTTGGGTGGAACTAAACCATAATATAAAAACCAAAAAAATCAAAGTCTAATTAATGAAAAGAAGAAAAATTGGACTTTTAGCTTTCCTATATAATTAATTATAGATAAGTCTTGCAATATTATGGATTATTGGATTCACCTCACATAAGAATGCTGGAAAAAAGAAAAAAATTGAGTCGTAAAGTATGCATTCTCCATATATAAGGGGTGCCCATTAGTATATTCCAAAAGCTCCAAGCCTCAACTGTAAAATTCAGAAACATTGTCCCAATCACTGCTACACTATATTTGGTCTCCCCCAAGTCCCCACTTCTTCACTCCAAAGTCCTCGTTGGGTTTTTGATTGATTAATTTTCGCTGTGCGGCTTCCAAGGCCTCCTCTTCTTCCTGTTCACTCCCTTCAGATCTCACTCTCTGCAAACCCTAACCAAATTCCCAATTCCTATCTCCTTTGCAAACCCATTCCCCTTTCACCAAACACAGAAACAATATTCAAATCCCACTCTGCAATTCCTCATTGAGTTTGATAGACACATAGATCTGCTTTCTCATGGCATCCTCTGGGAATCCAAATCCGCCACCACAGCAGCAACCGCCTTTTGACATGCAGAAATTCTTTAAACCCACAAACCCAGTACCACTATCGCCCCAAGGTTCACAAACACCAACCCACAATAATTCAAACCAAAACCCTAACCCTAATTTGAATTCAGCGTTCCCAATCCCACCCGCCTCTTTTCCCCCACCTTCTGGTCCCTACTCTTACCCTCCCCAGACGGCGGCGTTTCACCACCAGCAATTCCAGTACCACCCTCACCCTCAGCCTCACCCGCATAACCACCCCCAAATCCCTTACCCTCAAGACCACCACTTGGTCCACCAGAGGTCTCTCTCGTTTCCCACCCCACCCCTCCAACCCCCCAGTAATTACAACATGACCACTGCTTCATCCAACCCCAACCCCAACAGCAACAGCAATAGCAACCCCAATTCTGGTGCCCGAATCATGGCTCTTCTCGGTGCTCCTCCCCCCAATCATGAGCAGCAGTCATCCCTGCCCGAGTCACAGGTCTCTGCAGGTGTTTCTATCATGCCCACTATTTCTATGGGCATGCCACCTACTGGCCCGACTCGAATGCCGAGCAATAAGCTTCCGAAGGGCCGGCATTTGATTGGCGATCACGTGGTCTATGATGTAGATGTTAGGTTACAGGGTGAAGTTCAGCCACAGCTTGAAGTTACTCCGATAACCAAGTATGGTTCGGATCCCCAGCTCGTGTTGGGCCGCCAAATTGCAGTTAATAAGTCGTATATATGCTATGGATTGAAGCAGGGGAACATTCGCGTTTTGAATATACACACTGCATTGAGATCTTTGTTTCGTGCTCATACACAGGTTTAATTCATAACTTACATTGTAGTTTTGTTTATTTATGTAAAGAACTGTCCAATAACTTTTGTATTGTAGGGAGTTCATATATTTATGTAAAGAGTTGTGCAATAACTTTTGTATTGTATGATCTATCTCCCCTAGATTGGATTTTTGTAATGTTTGGGAAAATACCAAGTTTTAGTATCTTCTCTTGATGTAAGTGATGTCTTGTTATGTCAGAGGGTCACAGACATGGCTTTCTTTGCTGAGGATGTTCATTTTTTGGCCAGGTAGCTTTTTTTTCGCATTTTTTAATATGATTCCTATAGTCTCTCTTTGGGTTAATAATTTGACATAATTTTGTGCAGTGTGAGTGTAGAAGGACGACTTTATGTATGGAAAATTTCTGAAGGTCCAGATGCAGATGGTACGCCACAAATCACAGGAAAGCTTGTTATTGCTATTCAAATAGTTGGAGAGGGGGAAGCTGTTCATCCACGGGTTTGTTGGCATTGCCATAAACAAGTAATTCATTCTTTTAATGTTTCATCTTAAACAAACAGTTATAGCTCCATTCCTTTAGTATTCACTGTTATTTTCTGTATTTTTTTTGGTTGTTTTTTTGTCTTTGAAGGTGTTGGATGTTATTTCTTTTGCTTCTGACTATTGTAAAAACCAATCATACAGGAGGTTTTGGTAGTTGGGTTTGGAAAACGTATACTAAGAATTGATACTACTAAAGTTGTGAAGGGTGAAGTGCTCCCTGCAGATGAACCTCTTAAATGTCCTGTTGAAAAGCTGATCGATGGGGTTCAATTTGTTGGTAAACATGATGGGGAAGTGACTGATTTGTCAATGTGCCAATGGATGACCACCCGTCTGGTTTCTGCTTCTATGGATGGAACTGTATGTATCTTCACAATTCTTTAATTTTATTTATTTTTGTTTCACTATACATGTATTTTCGTGTAGTGTAAATAGGAAACTTTAAACCACATTTTCGTCTAGTGGAGACAATTTAAGGAACACTACCTGGTTGCCTTGGTATTTGTGCTTCATAGAAAATGTGATGGTTATCCAGCCTCTGTTTCTATATCCTTTAAAAGTGGTATGATAAGGTATCTTTTTCTTGGGCTTCAAATCTCTTTTTGTGGTGCATCACTAATTGGACACGGTAGATTAATTTTAAATTATGTTTAAACACAAGGAAATTGTGAAGACATAGAGATGGGGATAGATTATAAGATAGTGTGACTGAGTTACATGGTTTTAACTATATAATTTTCTTATAGTAGTATGAAATAATTTAAGAATTGGAAGAGAGAAAACAACGGTTCTTACAATTTCAAATTCATATGAGAGAGGCCTTCTCCATTTCGAAAAGTAGAAAAAATGGTTTATATTGCATGTGTTTGTAATTCAGTTTAATGTAGGTATTCAGCTGGGATATCATCCCTACTTGATTGTTTGCTTATTAGTTATATGGATTCTGGTAAAGAAATGAGTATTGGTTGTATGTCACATGCACGCAGACACATTTTTAAAATTTTTCTGATTGATTTGGAAGATTTTTTGCTGATTCCACACAAAATTTATGTGATGCTACAGATAAAGATCTGGGAAGATCGCAAGGCACAACCGCTATTAGTATTGAGACCCCATGATGGACATCCTGTTTATTCGTCTACATTTGTGACTGCTCCACACAGGCCAGATCACATTATACTTATCACAGTGGTATATGAGCATTGATTTCTTTACATTGTATGATAAGGTGTTTTAATTGTGCTACTGCTGCCTATATTAGATAGCTAAGAATGTTATAATATATTATTGTAATTATAAATGAAACCGTTTTGCAGGGGCCACTTAATCGGGAAGTGAAGATCTGGTCCTCGGCAAGCGAAGAGGGTTGGCTGCTTCCCAGTGATATTGAATCATGGAAATGTACCCAGACATTAGAGTTGAAGAGTTCTGCTGAACCCCGAGTTGAGGAAGCATTCTTTAATCAAGTCATAGCATTGTCACAAGCTGGCCTTCTCTTATTTGCAAATGCTAAGAAGAATGCTATATATGCTGTACACTTGGAATTTGGCCCTGATCCAGCTTCAACATGCATGGACTACATAGCAGAATTTACTGTTACTATGCCTATTTTAAGTTTTACTGGGACAAGTATATCACCTCATGGGGAACACATTGTTCAGGTTTATTGTGTCCAGACACAAGCCATTCAGCAGTATGCTTTGGAGTTATCCAAGTGCTTGCCTCCACCACTGGATAATGTGGGTTTAGAAAAGTCGGACTCTAGTGTTTCACGTGATGCAATAGGTTCTGAAGGATTTGCTCTGGATCTATCGAATTCAGCACTGAAACCAACCATCCAAGTAGGTAGTTCTGAGGGTGCAGTTGGCATGAGGTATCCTGTAAGCTCTAGTTCTGTTGAGGCAATCACTTCAAAAGATATTACTACTCCGAATACGGAATCAAAACCTGTTGCGTTGACACCGGCAACTAGTGATGCTGATGTTGCTTTTGTTGCCTCACCACCTCTTCCTTTGAGTCCTAGGTTGTCTGGGAAACTTTCTGGTTTAAGAAGTCCAGCCGATAGCTCTGAGCCTGGTCGCACACTCAATGATCATGGTGGAGACCAGCAAGTTAATGATTACTCAGTTGACAGGCAAATGGACAATGTACGTTCGAACTTGTCAGATGTGCCTGCTGTGGATGATGATTTAAGGAATGATGTTGCACAAGATGATTTATCTAGTGTGCTCAATCCTCCTATCATGTTCAAACATCCAACCCATCTAATAACTCCCTCTGAGATCTTAATGGCTGCTTCATCCTCCGAAAATACTAATCCTATTGACAAAAAGAGTGAGGTGGAGGCAAATATCCAAGATGTGCTTGTTAACAGTGATATAGGTAATGCTGAGGTGGAGGTTAAAGTAGTGGGTGAAGCAAGATCTACTCAAATTGATGAATTTGGCTCTCAAGGAGAACCACAAAATGTTGTTTCAGAAAATAAGGAAAAGTTCTTTTGCTCCCAGGCATCAGATCTTGGAATTGAGATGGCCCGAGAATGCTGTGCAATATCAACAGAAACTTACAATACAGATGAAGCTCGGCAAGTTGATGGCACAAGCATGACAGAACCACTGGCCCAGCCTCGTGCTGGGGAGGAAGACCAGGATTCTACAAAAGATGTATCTGGGTCATCTACTTCCACAACAGTTTTTCAATCACAGACATCAAATACAAAAGTGAAAAAGCATAAGTGGAAGAACTCTCAAGCATCAGGTCCATCTTCCCCATTACCCAATGTGCTCAATTCAGTGGATTCCTCCCATGAACCAGGTAGTTCAAGCCCCCCCTCTGCTGAAGCTACATCCCCTCAATTTATGGCCGTGCAGGATATGATTAATCAGGTGATTGCTCAAGAATATGCAATTCAATTTTCCCTGCAAATCACCCAAGAATATGGAATTCAATTTTCCCTGCATGCATGAATATGAAACTTTTTGCTTGAATGACAATATTTTAATGAAGGTTTTCTTTAAGAGTATCAAGACTCCCTACTCATCTTTAGCCTTTCCAAAGTTATGCTACTGTCTTTTCAGTTGCTCTATTAGTTTATGTCTTTATCATTCTTGGAATGCACCTCTTAATTTGGTTCTCTTGTTCTATTTCACGTGTTTGTATGTTTTGGCAAAAGCGAAAAAGTCCTGTGTTGATATAATTGTGACTTGTGCGGTAGATATGTGCAATGACCTGTATGTATCTAACTATGACCCTTTTGTCATTTGCACAGCTATTGACTATGCAGAAAGAATTGCAAAAGCAGATGTCAATGATGGTTGCAGTCCCAGTTACAAAGGAAGGGAGAAGATTGGAGGCAGCTCTTGGACGGAGTATGGAGAAGGCTGTAAAGGCCAATAATGATGCTCTGTGGGCTCGTTTCCAAGAAGAGAATGCAAAGAATGAGAAGTTGTTGCGAGATCGTACTCAGCAAATAACTAGTATGATCAACAACTTCATTAACAAGGACTGTCCAACCATGTTAGAGAAAATGGTTAAGAAGGAATTAGCCATGATTGGACCAGCTGTTGTTCGTGCCATCACTCCAGCTATTGAGAAAGCAATACCTACGGCTATTTCTGATTCCTTCCAGGTTAGAATTTTAAATGATATTACCCCTTTATAATAAAGCTGGCTATGGTTGTCTAACAGGTGCTTGTGCTGCAGAGAGGAGTGGGTGATAAGGCAGTTAATCAGTTGGAGAAATCAGTTAACTCAAAACTTGAAGCTACTGTTTCCAGGCAAATTCAGGCGCAGTTTCAAACTTCTGGTAAACAAGCTCTTCAGGTATGGATGATCTCATGTTGACTTCATTTCCTTGAGTTTTTAATTTGAATATCTAATATGTTACTTTGGTTTAGAAAATTATGAACTAATGATATGACCTTTTCCCATAGGATGCTCTAAAGTCTAGTATGGAAGCTTCAGTGGTACCTGCCTTTGAGAAGTCATGTAAAGCCATGTTTGAGCAAGTAGATGCTACGTTCCAGAAAGGAATGGTGGAACATACAGCTGCTGCTCAGCAGCACTATGATGCTGCACATTCGCCTTTGGCACTTGCTTTAAGGGTGTGTACACTTGTACCATGTTCAGCAATTTCTTTTCTAATACTCTATTAATTGGAAAAATTTCCTTTGCTTCAAGAGTTGTAATCCTTGGGGTCTTTGAATTTAATACTAAAAAAGGAAGGTTTGTAGAGATGAGGCTCCCTTTTGGTTTGTTGTTGTCTTACTGATGGTTTCGCTTGGAAATGAAGTATTTTAGGTTTTCTTTTGCTCTTGCCATCTTATTTGGCTACTCTGCATGGTTTTCTATGGTACAGTATCATCAACCAGTGTGTGATTTATCATTTTGATGTTATTTTCAGGAAGCTATTAATTCTGCATCATCGGTGACTCAAACCCTAAGTGGAGAAGTGGCTGATGGCTGTAAGCGAATAGCTCTTGCAGCTGTGCGAGCAAACTCAAGTGCAGTGAATCCATTGGTCACACAACTAAATAATGGACCTTTGGGTGGTCTCCATGAGAAGGTTTGCTTTATCTTAAAATTGTGGAATGAGCACGAATTCTGGAACTTAATATGTGACTCCAAATTTAGTATTTTGTATGATGAGACCTTTTTGGTCCACAATTTTAATATCAAGAAGCATTTTATTAATTATAATAGGTTGAGGTGCCTTTGGATCCAACAAAGGAGCTATCGAGGTTGATATCTGAACGCAAGTATGAGGAGGCTTTCACCGGAGCTTTACAAAGAAGTGATGTGACCATTGTATCGTGGCTATGTACTCAGGTATACTTTAATATCTTCAATGTTGGTTATCTGGGCTTGCAATGGATTGTGAGCTTGACAAATTCTTGCTTTTCCAGGTTGATCTGCGTGGGATATTGTTGCTGAATCCTCTTCCTCTGAGCCAGGGAGTGCTTCTCTCTCTTTTGCAACAGCTGGCCTGTGATATTAACAACGATACACCCCGAAAAGTTGCATGGATGACGGATGTGGCGGCTGCCATAAACCCAGTTAACTCGATGATTGCAATGCATGTGCGGCCCATCTTTGAGCAAGTTTATCAGATACTGCACCATCAACATAGTTTGCCTACGATCAGCAGTGCCGAGTACACTAGTATTCGACTTCTCATGCATGTCATCAACTCCATGCTGATGGCCTGTAAATGATAATCTGTCTCTACAATTTCTACCATTGTGCAAGAAACATAATTTTATGGACATTTTGTACAAATCTTCCGTGATCTCTTATGAAAGCATTACCAAATTGTAGAGTCGGTCAGTTTTCCTGGAATTGGATACGTAGTATAGGTATTTTGGGTTTTCTTGTTTCGACTCCTATTTTCTTTTCTTTCTTTATTTTACTTGTCATAGTTCTCTTCTCTGTAAACGTGAAATTTTGCATTTTCTTCACACCTGTGAATGGGCATCCCTTTTGTTTTGATTTTATGTTAAATCTTATTTGTTCTTTCTTCCAAGAGCTGTAGCAGTACAACTGTGAATAGAAATGACCATGGTCAAGTAAACTGTTCGAGTGTTTCTATGTAGATTCATTGTTGAAGTTTGCGAGAGAACGTGAGTTTTATATAGCCTATAACGGTGTTGTAGTGTACTGTGTATGTGGCCAAGAACTTCATTTTATGGGTAATATTGTTATTATAGTAATAACGTTTTATAAAAGACTTTCATTTCAAATACACCAACTCCAGTACGCCACTAACTATATTGTCGTAGGAGGGAGATGTAGTTGAACCAACACAACAAATACTTAAGTTTTTTAATTTTTTATAACATCCCGAAAAACCGAAAAACACAGTTCCCCATCCTTACTAATAAAATTGAACTAATTATGTCATTTCTAATTTGTAAATAAGTTGAATTTTTATTTCTTTGACCTCAAAAACCAAATAGACAAAATGTTAGCAAAACAATCGAAATTCTAACTTCAGCTGGAAATGAAAATCATATTCTCTTTCTTTTCTTTTTTTTCGCTTAAAAAACGAAAACCATATTCTTGAGGAAAATAGACAACGACAAATTGAAATTCAGTTGAGCTGTACTGCAAAAAATTTATCGACTTCGAAGTGATTAGAATTTACACAAATTTTCTTACTTTGTAAATTTTTTTCTTTACATGTCAGATTCCAGAATTTTCTTTTCATCAAGAAAGAAAATATAAAGAGAAATAAAAAACCAAACGAGTCGCGGACTCGCGGCCTCATGGCAAAAAAAAAAGAAAAAAGAAAAGAAAAAATGGCTTGCCAGGCTGCTCCTTCCTTCCTAGTCTTCTCTACCAGCACTGGTCCGTTTCCCACCTCCGGGTCGGGTAAAACCCATTGCTTCGAAACCCAACCGAGCTTCTCTGACGATGATGAAGATGAACATTCAACGACAGGTCGTACAAAGCCCTTGCCGCCGGATCTGACAGCGTGGCGTAGGCGTTGTGAATCTCGATGAAATCCCTGCCGTCCGATTCCGACGGCAACGCGTCCGGATGGTAAAGCTTGGCCAAGCTCCGATACGCCGACTTGATCTCCGTCTGCGAGGCGTTGTGCTTGACCCGGAGGACTTCGTAGAGACTCGCGGACGACGACGACGCCGTCCTGGGTCGGGTGTCGGTGAAAGCGCGAACGGAAACCTTGAATTGGTGACGGCGGGGGAGGGGCATTTTGGGAAGAGAGGTGAGAGAGAGAGGGTTTGCGGCGGAGGAGGAGAGGGCTAGGGTTCCAGACATTTGGAAATATGGCGGTTCGTGGAGGGCAATTTGGGAATGTGAAGAAATATTGGATTGTGAGGAATGTATGAGAGGATGATGTGGTGAGAATGGCATTTGAAAAGAGAGTGAAGGAAAAGGTGTTTAAATAGGAGTCAAAATGTGGACGCAGCATAAACTGTGTGTGGGTTTCAGGGGGCGCTGACATGGCACTCCACTGCTTTCAACTGTATTAAATATCAATATGCTTCTAGAAACATTTCCAAACACCAAGATTATGAAAATAGGCGTTTTTTTTAAAAGAAAGAAATAAGTAAGTATAACTGTATAAGTATACTGTATAACTGTATAAGAATGACTTAAAGGCATGTGTAAACTGTAAAGTGTAGGCCATGCCCCTAGAGTTTCTAGAAGGCCAAGAACCCTCCAATTGATTCCCAGATTGAAGAAATCACACACACCAGGCTTCAAGAAAATGACCGCTCACCTAATTAGCGCGGGCCTCACTAAAATTTTCTAATTTTTTACGTTGCTCTAAAGTAAGCCTCTAAAGTAGCAAGCAGCATGGGCCTGTATAATTGAAAGTGAAATTTGGCTGCCACGTATGAAGGGTTCTAGAAGCCCTTGTCTTTCTCACTGAAATTGTACTCACTACGGCTACTCACACTACTGGCATTAAACATGGATGTGGGGCAATGAAGCTTGAATCTTGTCATGCGGATAAAGAGTTGTTACTTAATTTACCAAAAATTAAATAAAAAAGTTTGGTAGTGTACATGCATAAGCCTTCTACAAGGCTTTCTTTTTTCTTCTTATTCTAATGATATGTTTACTAATTCATAATGGGAAGTGGGTTTTTCTTTTATATATGTTTATGTCGAAATGCAATGATTAATTTTGATTTTTTTGGGGAATATTAGAATGCTTTTTATGTTTTGTCATTATCATGTGCACTGTGATAAGGGATTGTCTAAAATAGGAACATTTTGTGTATCATTGCATTAAACCCTACGGAACATTAAAGTATAAAGTATCCACTTTGTATCTAGTTGGTTAATGGATGATGATGAGGATGATGATAAAGAAAAAAGGAGGGAATAAGTCAATAAGATATGGTATTATTATTATACAAACTCCCGACTTTTAAAGATAAATAAAACAATCCAACATAATGGGATATAATGCACTCACTGATATGAATATTGACAAAGATCAAATGTGGATGGTGTAGAGTTTTTTCGGTTAGGACTTCCAAGTTCCAACACAAACAGATATAAGAGAACAGAACCCAAAAAAAAGGCCCAGATACAGAGGCCCATACAGAGAGTTTTATTACTAAATTAAATTGTCTTATTTTGGAGAATACGAATCCTAACCTAAAACGGAAAGCAGCACTATATATATGTCTAGTCCACAACACATATGCGTCGTTCTGGTTAATTACCTTTCTTGTTGATCAAGCTAGGGATGGAAAGTCAAGGTGATAATTGGGGAGTGGTGGATTACACTTGCAGAGTATCGGTTATTGAACACAATGAGTTGCAAGGCATGGAGTTCTCCATGGATATCAAGGCTAGGATTATACAGCAACATGTCAGAAATTTGGAGGAAGTGGAAAGGGTAGTCCTAGAAGTAAGGGATGAAATTTGGTTGAGCGAGAAGAGTGAGAACCAAATGAGAGTGGACTTATTGAAGGACAAAAGCAAGTCAAGGATTGCTATAAATGGTACGCTTTGTGATCGACTCAATGTCCCGGACCACATTAGTGGATACTTGGCGGAAAAAATAATAGACAGTTCCTTATCCCTTGCAAGGAGTAATAAGAAGTTGGGTACCACCGGTGGCGTGGTTGTGCGCATGGAGGTGTTCGTCTATGTTTATGTTGTTGAAGCAGAGAGGGTGAGAATGGAAAACTCCAAAACAATGTGTGCGTTTTGTGAGGAGGAGTTTATGATTGGTTCTGAAGCAACTCGTATGCTATGTTCACATCTTTATCATGGAGGTTGTATTGTCAAGTGGCTGGAGCAAGACAGGTTTTGCCCATTGTGTCAGTGTGTCTACTGAGTACTGATCGAGCTTGCTCATTCTTAATTTTTTTCTTTTTTTGAATTGACAAGTTGGAGAAAACAATGTGTACCATTCTTAATATTGTGGTTGGTTCGGAAGCAAGTCGTACGCCATGTTGACATCTTTATTATCAAGGTTGTATTGTCAAGTGGCTACAGCAAAGAAGGTTTTGCCCATTCATTTATATGCTTACTGAATCACAAATCAATGATGATATCTACAAAATATTATGGTCTCATTTATATTCTAAGTAGCTCATTTTATTTGCTACGGCCAACACTGCCTCTGTCCCTTATTATTAATTTTTAGTTTTACTTTACTCTTGGGGCGTGTCCCCGCCAAACTGAAACCCATCAACGGTTCGTACGAAAACATTAAATGAACTTTCAAACAATGACACACCCAATTACATACTAGTAGTACTCCTTCTCTCCCATCCAACTCACTTACAGACTCCGACTATTCTCTGTATATGAATATCTTGCAACTCTGCATCGATGAACGAGCAGAAAGAGCCCATCTTTTGGTTCACAACAATATAATAACAAATGGGTTTGGTTCAAATTTGAATTTAAATACCAAATTGGTAATCTTCTATTTCAAATGTGGCCACATGGTTAGTGCCCGTAGTTGTTCGATAAAATGAGTGAGAGAAGTGCTGTGTCAGTATATTAAATACGTATCGACTCTGGTTAAGTGCATATAGTCTAGTGGGAAAACTTATAAGCAAGTACTATAAAAAATACAGGACAGTATTGCGTACAGTTCAAAAAATAGTTCAGTTGAGCCCGACACAACAAACGCCAACTTAACGTCCACCAAAATTGGAATAGGACATACTGTCATTTATTGACATACTTTCTGTTGCCATTTCACCTACACCAGTAGGGACAACATTTCTTTCTGTACAAAATGCTGGTTGAATAGGTATAGGTAATGCCATGCCTTCATTTGTCAACATAGATATGACATCTAACATAGTGGGTCGATGGACTGCATTTTCCTCCACGCATAGTAGACCAACATGGATGCATCTTAACAATTGATCTGGAATACATGAATCCTCTACTGTTGGATCTATTAACTCTAGCCATCCACCTTCTTTCCATAACTCCCATGCCTGATGAAACAAGATTAATTGTGATCATTTAGGATATTAGAAAGATTGAATCTCATAACTTAATGAAAGAAAAACGTAAATATAACTGCAGAGATTGGTTTGACATACATGTCCTACTAAATGGTGCATGCGATAAGCAGTGTAGAAGCTGTTGTTTTTCCTACCACTTATGATTTCAAGCATTAACACTCCAAAACTGTACACATCAGATTTGATGGAAAAAAATCCCATCATGTACTCTGGAGACATATAACCACTGTATCAAATGAAAAAAAAGATTAGCATATCTATTCTTTAAGCGAATAGCGCCGCTCCGCACTTCAGGATCCCAGGGTGTTTGAATGTCAAAGCAAAATTTTGTGTTTTTCCATTTAGAATTTAGAATTAAAGTTGCAAGTATGTCAAAAATCTTATTAATCATTCAAACAGCCTGACAACTTGTTTAAATGCTCTAGGATCCTGTTAGAGGAGCTATGTACATGAATAACTGCATATTTAGCAATAAGCAGCCATAAGTGAAAGGTGTTGAATATATAATAAAGCATTATTCACTTACTATGTCCCAACAACTCTTTCAGTACTTGCTTCTTGTTCATTACGGGTGAAAATCCTTGCCATACCAAAATCGGAAATTTTGGGATTCATGCTTTCATCAAGTAGAATATTACTAGCTTTCAAATCTCTATGAATTACTGTCATTCTTGAGTACTTGTGCAAGTAAAGCAATCCTTGAGCAATTCCTTCAATAATACTAAAACGCTTCTTCCAATCTAGGAGCTGGCCTTTGGTTGGATCTGTCCAATATGTAGTTAATTAAAAATCAGAAACAAATCATAGATAATTGGATATATGCATATCTTTTTAGAGCAAATACATGAAATCAAGTATTAAGATTAGGGTGATAGCTCTTCCAAACCAAATATAAACTGGTCCAGACTTCTGTTTGGCATGTACTCATATATTAACATCCTCTCATCATTATGAATGCAAAATCCAAAAAGCCGAACAAGGTTTGTATGTTGAAGTTCATATATGAGTATCAATTCATTCTTAAACTCCAACGTCCCTTGCCCTGAACATTTTGAAAGTCTCTTCACAGCTATTTCTTGTCCTGTCACCAACTTTCCCTGAATTGATAATCCATAATATGTAACTCCAATAACTATTATATTTCTAAGTTTTCTCATTATTGACATAAATAGAAATTAGACTTGGTATTATTAATTAAATAAACCCTTACCTTATAAACAGTTCCAAAGCCCCCTTCTCCGAGCTTGTTTTCCATAGAGAAGTTGGATGTGGCAGCCATGACAGATGCATAGCTAAATACGCTTAAATGCTGATGTCCCATATCATCATCTTGAAGCCCATTAACATCAATAGGTCTATTGTATTTCATTAAGTTAAGCAGTTCCTGAATCTTTGTCCCATTCTGGCCTATTCAGGTTACAGTTGTAGAAAATTAGAATTCCAGTTTGTGAGAACAATTGTCAAAAATGTGAAATACCGTCTAGCACATAATGTTTAAATAATATAATACCTGAAAGTATAAGGTTTCTTCTTCTAATTAGTAGCAAACACACTATGCAAAGCAACAGAGCAGCGGCAATGCCATTGCCAATCCATATCCACTTTTTTTGCTGCATATGCCGTAACAATTAGCTATTTATTAGTTTTAATATAGGGTTGGTGAAATTTCAACTTTCTTGACCTTTGAAATGTTGTAATGTCAAACCTAATGTTTGGAAGACAATATTAGTGCAACTTGAATGGTAACAAAATCAACAGTTTAAACATTTGGCACATTAAAAGGGTATCCCTGAACAGTTTAACATTGGGCATATTAAAATGGTATCCTCTAAGTTGCACAGAACTCTTTTGGGATAAAACTCGACATCTGAAGACACCCAAGCATAAAAACAATATTGGTGTAATATAGGATCTTGAAAGATGTGGATCCAACAACGAGCACTTATCACATAGGTAAGGCAGAAAATAGTTGACCTGATAGCCACTCTAAATGAGGGCACACATCAAAATAAATAGATACATAAATAAAATTCTTAGCTCAAAAGATCAGTAGACTTACACTGCGGGCCTTGCTCGATGACTTTGCCAGAAAATAAGGACTAGCTGAAGTATAACCCGAGCGATCTTGAACAAAATCCCAGCTTCCAATCCAAAACTTACATCCAGTCTGATTGTCAAGCAGAGAGTTGAACCCAAAGCAGTCACAGTTTCTCCAACAAGCAGCCTTACAATCACTAAGGCCCAGACTTGTATTTGCATCACTGGTTGTAGCTGATTTAACGTTAGAGCTGGTAATATTTGTTGGATTAAAGTAACCCTTTTCTTGCTCAAACCTATCTCCAGTGAGATGCCTACAACCAATCGGCTGGTCTTCCGAATATCTCTGGCACCCGCCATCAGTGTTATGCCCATAACAGTTATCTGCTCGTGCAATATCATGTTTACTTCCAAATTCAAACAGTCGCCCAGATATGCTTAGCAACCATTCTGATTGTTCAACACTAGTGTAAGTGAAATAGTCTTCATTCTCATTTGAAACAACACTAAAATTGTACTTGGAGACATCAGCTAAAACAATGAATTTGAATCTTCCACTTTCAAAGGCTCCACTACTCCAATAAAGAACCCCATGTCGCCTTATTTTCAATTGGTGTTCAATGGGCTCCCAATCAAGTGTAAAAGCCCCTGTTGCAGCACTGATGGGAGTAAACCATGATGAAAGCGACCAAATGTGGCTATTTCTATGATTTACACCCAATTTCATACCTGGTAGAAGAGTGTCTCCTGGATAATCAAAACTCTGCCACAAAATCGTCTTGGTTGACCCATCATCAGAGTTGATTTGTTGCAGGATAAAATTGCCAGAATCCAATAGGGTAGCCACAACAGCAATATTGTTTGTTTGTGGAGCTGAGAAAAGGGCGATAGGATCACCACCTTTGTGTGTGATTTTCAGTGTGTGATTGGTGTCCAATGTGAGAATTCCCAAAGGGTACAAAATGGGTGTGTTTGGATTGGCAACCCAAGCATAGTTGTTAATTCCTACCCATTTTATGACTAGGTAGCTGGAGTTGGAATCGTCATCACTTACCCTGAAACCCAAAGTGAACTGGCCATTTGCACAGACCAAGGAACTTGAGGAATTGAGACTGTCACCTGGTTTCAGTGTGTCCCTGCTGCTTGCACCAGGACAAATCCACAAGCTTGAGAAAATGAGGAGGAAGATCAGCACCAAATTCAAGTTGAGACCGCAGTTAGCCATGATTGGCGACCTGACCACACGGTTCACACCACAAGGCTCTTAGCCATATATGAGCTTGGCTGAAAACCTGAAATTCTTTGCTGGTTAATGTAAAGCAAAAATAACCAAATTAGTTATTGTGTCCGATTATAACCATCACAACTTTTGCAGAAGTAAAAGATCAACTGCTTGCTGGAGATAGAAAAAAAAAAAAACTNAAAAGATCAACTGCTTGCTGGAGATAGAAAAAAAAAAAAACTGCTTGCTGGCCCAAAAAATCATTATAAAATTGACGACGAGACAGAGTTTATCACTGCCCATTTTCTTTGTTTTTGTTTAATATTATCTCCACTCATTGTCTAGGAGATTCTTAATTAAATTAGTAAAGAGATCATTCATTATATTTACAATTTAGTAGTGAGAGCGATCGCTGTGATGGAATCATGGAATAAAATTGAGATAAATTTAGTATTAAATGCTCTCCAATATAGTTAATAATTAACAATAAAAGTAAAAACTACGTGTGTAGAGCAAGTTCAGCAATTCCGGGTCAACTGTCTTCATTATGTATTGCTTAAGGTTTAATCGTCTTTAATTATTACTCTCCGTCATATAAAATATGTTTAATCGTCTTTAATTATTTCAAAAATTGATCTCATGTGGACCATGTGACGTAACTCTGATCCCAATTATTGACTTTTTCGGTCATAATTGTGTTACTAGTCTTATAATTTATAAATACGGCTTCCAAGAAAAGCGTGAAGATTGCGGCTGTCGGGTGCCTAGAGAACCTAAACTTATCAGCCCCCAACCTTCTCATTTCGACGGCCCGGCCCAACCCAACCCAGAGGCTCCGTCCCAACATCAACGGTTTCCGTACAAAAACGATTAACGAACTTTTGACACACCCCATTGCATTGTAGTACTACTACTACTACCAAAAATCACACATTATGAAAGCGTTGCTCAAATGGGGTCAGCTACAAGAACCTCTGAGACTCATTCTCTCCAACCCAACTCACCTAGACTCCCACTATTCCCTGTATATGTATATCTTGAAAGTCTGCATCGATGAACGAGCAGAAAGACCTGGTCTTTTGGTCCACAACCATGTAATAAAAAATGGGTTTTGTTTAAATTTGAATTTAAATACCAAATTGGTGATCTTTTACTCTAAGCTTGGCCGCATGCTTAGTGCCCGTAGTGTGTTCGATAGAATGAGTGAGAGAAGTGTTGTGTCTTGGACTGCTATGATTTCTGGGTATGCTCAAAGTGGATGTTATGAAAATGCTTTGGTGGTGTTTTTAAAAATGCGTCGGGCGGGTTTTAGAGCTAATCAGTTTGGGTATGGGAGTGTGTTGAGGGGATGTACGGGTTTGCGGTGTTTGGAAGTAGGGATGCAGATACAAGGGTGTATTCAGAAAAGTAGGTTTGCTGAGAACTTGTTTGTGCAGAGTGCGTTGGTTGATCTCCATTCAAAGTGTGGAAAGATAGAGGATGCATGTCATTTGTTTGAAGCAATGTCGGAAAGGGACTTAGTTTCTTGGAATGCGATGATTGGTGGATATGCTGTTCAGGGTTTCACTGGTGACACATTGCAAATTTTTCATTCAATGATGAGGGAAGGTGAATGTTTATACTAATTGTGAAAGTTAGTGTTTTATTTTCTTAGTCTTGTGCTCTTCTTTGTGTTTATTTCAATTTTCTTTGAGTAATGTTTACTTGCCACATTCCTACATTCACCTTCTGTGTCATATTCTGCTTATTGTCACATGAGGGAAGTAAGGCTATCAACTGACATCTCATTTCATGCCTTGAAATTTCTATTCATATATGTCAATTCCTTTACTTTCCAATGTCTAGTACACATATTGTTATAAATAAAAAGTTTTTGTTATTTGCTCCTGTTTCTTATTCAATTTTCATTCACTCATTTTACTTAGGCATTACCCCTGATTGCTTCACCTTGGGGAGTGTTTTGACAGCCTTAGCTGGAGGTAGTGGTCTCATGAAGGTAAGTCAAATGCATGGATTCATCCTGCAACTGGGCTTTGGATCACACAAAACTTTAAGTGGATCGTTAGTCAATGCATATGCAAAATGTGGAAGGATAGAGAGTGCTCATAAAATATACAAGAGTATGGTAAAGAAGGACATTATATCTTGCACTGCACTGATAACTGGATATGCACGAGAAGGTAACTACAGTAGAGATGTGCTAGATCTCTTCAAAGAAATAACTGTTATGCACATGCAGCTGGATGGTGTCATATTATGCTCCATGCTTAATATTTGTGCCAACATTGCTTCATTGATCTTGGGAAGACAAATCCATGCCCTTACTTTGAAACACCAACCTTGTCATGATGTGGCCATGGGAAATGCTCTTGTTGATATGTATGCAAAATGCGGAGAAATTGAAGATGCTAACCATGCTTTTGATGAGATGGAGGAAACAAATGTTATTTCATGGACGTCACTGATTTCTGGATATGGAAGGAATGGCTATGGACATAAGGCAATTGATTTATATAAAAAGATGGAATATGAGGGATTGGAACCTAATGATATCACATTCTTGTCTCTTCTCTTTGCATGTAGCCATGCTGGATTGACAGGTGAAGGATGGGAATGCTTCAATACTATGCATAGCAAATACAACATCTTACCTCGAGCTGAGCATTTTTCTTGCATGGTAGATCTTTATGCTCGTGCAGGTTTGTTAGAAGAAGCTTATAAATTGATATGTGACATGAAAATTAAGCCTAATGCCTCACTTTGGGGAGCCATTCTTGGGGCATGTAGCATCTATGGGAATTATTCACTTGGAGAAGTGGCAGCAATGCATCTTTTTCATATGGATCCGGATAATTCAGTCAACTATATTGTTCTGGGAAGCATATATGCTGCATCTGGTGCATGGCACAACGCTTTAGAAACACGAAATTTAATAGAGAAGAGAAGTTTGAAAAAAGAACCAGCACAGAGCTTTTTACAGTCCACAATGACTAGCTAAATTTGTTCTTCATCTGTGGAGAGGAGCAAGGACGTATTATTGCGATGATCACCTGGATATTTTGTTTATGCTCCAGGAGTTGGCGAAAATGCCTTGTTTATCTCATTGTACACTCGAGATATCGTTGTTGTCTAATAAAGTAGACATGCTTCAAATATTGCTTCTGAGCACTTAGGTATTTATCCTTCCGCAAGAATGTGCATGTTTACCCTTGTGCCTTTATTAGAGCTAGAGAAGCTTCATTTACATCTATGAAGAATGAGATTTGACATAATAATGTATCCATGTCACTCTCTTTCGAAAATATTTGGCAGGCATTGAGGAGGAGTATTTGGGATTAAGTTTGTCCCTCCTAACAATGATAAGCGAAGTCAATGTTGCTCTAGAAAAGTTCAGATTGGAGATAGCCAGATGGGAGCCCTTCCTTGGTTAATGTGCATTGATAAGGCCATGTTCTTAAGAGGAATTAGGCTTTTTTCAGAATGCCGTGCTCAGCAATGTTGTGCAACAAAGCAGTCGGAGGAATTGCTCGTTACTATCCCATTACAAGTCTTTGGGCATCAGCGTGATCCATACCCTCCTGGTAAACATTCTCACCTCCCTTAACTTCCCTGCATCATGTGTTTGTGTTGTGTTCTGAATATTGAATCTGCAGGAGTTGACAAATTAGTAGGACTGAAGAACTTATGAGTAGGAGGCCATGTTTCTGGCAAAGAGTTTGTGGATTAAAGAGACAAGAAGAGATAATGTTACTACTGTAAGAGCATTCCAACCTCCAACCGCTAAAAGAATATATCAGTATCTCAGATGGCATCTTTTCAACAAATCTTGTAATAATCTTCATTTTCTTCTTCCCAATATACTGAGAATGCTACATCAGTGTTAGTATGGTCATGAATTGGCAAACTTTATTGGATGTTGAAACGATCTGGGTTTTCAAATTAACAAATTGCAATTGTCTGATCAGCAACATATTGTCTTGTCTGACTATCCACAGTAAAAGAACTGTTGCGTATGAAACAAAATATCTGTATCATACATGTGTAAAAGCCCGACCTCAAAGGTTTGCCATAAAAATACCCTATCACAAGTGAATTTTAACTTTTATGAAGGATGTACGAGTAATAGGTTTGTATAAAAATAAGAGGATCCTGATATGTGTCAACTAACTTGACTCAAATACAGTATAGTTATTAAACACGTTGAATTAGTATTAACTTATCTTATGAAAATGCGAGTGTCATTTGGGGAATGTAATTTATAATAAGACAAAGCTGATCTGTTAAATTTATATGGAGAAAAATAGAAAAAGTTGAATATATAGAATGCGCGGATCTCTTCAAGGGGATCCAACCTCTAGTACTATTAACATATATTTTCCTTCTACCATACAGCATCTACATCCATTTATAACAAATACCGATACTAAAATTAAAACAACAGAGTCATAAATTATATCGGAAACTATTAACATACTGATAGACAATCTCAATTACCAAGCTTCATTAACTCTAAAAAAGAGACAAAACATAAAAAGTAATTGAGTAATGCTAAAGGTACCAATTCCTCTACTAGAGATAAAATTTACTTATATTGATGAGTCATATTTTTATATCGAAGGAACTCAACTTTATTAGAAAAGTAGTAATACAAGAAGGTGGTGCCCTCGCATTACCCAAGGTAATTTACAAAGGGATGCATAGTTATTGTTGTATTTGCAAGCTCTCTATGCCAAAATTCAAAACACATTTCTATTCCCAATCTGAAGCTTCTTTCTGTTTTGCTGGCAGACATCACACCCTATGCGGAGTTCCTGCATTGAAGGACAGTCAGTACCCATTAACATGAAATCCAGAGTTGAAATTTTACTTAAGCTCCGCATCTTACTGCCCAATTCGCCAAAGTTGTTCGGTTTGCCCAATAATCTGTTCCCAAGAACTTGTTGTATTTTCACGGCCGCCACCTATTCGACAGTTTGCCAAACCCAGGAAGAAAGTGAAGGAGAAGACATTGTAGACCAACCCAAGAACTCTGAACAAGTTCTGAAGAAATTGGGGTGTGGTGATACTGACATATCTAAGATATTCGCACGGGCGCCTTCATTACTGAAAGCTGATGTTGACCAGCTTGAGTTAAAGGTCAAACTTCTAACTGGCTTGGGTATTACACCCCCTGACCTTGTCAAGATCGTCCATCATCGTCCCCGGTTTCTCACTTCTCGTCTTAACCACTGCTTTGATGAGCGGCTTGAGTACTTTCTGACATTGTTTGGCTCCAAGGAAGTGCTTGTCAAAGCCATTGTAAGGAACCCATCTCTCTTGACAAATGACTTTCACAATAAGGTCAAACCCGCCATTGAGCTGTATAAAGGAGTTGGTCTTAGCATGAAGGACTTGATCCCAATGCTTCTATCACGGCCGACGTTGATTCCCAGAACTTCATTTAATGAAGAGAAGATGCAATGTATAAGGAAAACCGGGATTTCAAACAATTCCAGGATGTATAAATATGTAGTCACAATCATTGGTGTTTCACGCCTTGAAACTATCTGTCAGAAAGTAACAAACTTTGAGAAGTTTGGTTTCTCTGAAGATGAGGTTCTTGGCCTTTTTGGGAGGTCTCCTCTTGTGTTGACACTATCAATCGAAAAGGTTCAGAGGAACATGACTTTCATTCTAGGACATATGAAGCTTCCTGCCACAGTGGTTCTTGAGCACCCAGGATTGCTGTACCTGAATCTGGAGGATGTGTTGAAGCCGCGAGTATCTCTTGCAGGGAAGATGCAGCAAATGGGTCTTGATTTGCAGATTAAAGGCCCTATGATGATGAGGGCATTGAGGATGAAAGAGAAGAGGTTTTTGAAGGCATTTGTCTATTGTCACCCAAAAGATGTTGCTGATGAATTGATGGAGTACTATGAAAATGTGAAGGGTGTTAAGCGATTGGCAGAAGCCTCGAAGAAGAACTTGTGTCAAGGATTTCCATTCTGAATGTTTTTAGCTATTAGGTTTTCATCTTCTGCCTCTGGAATTTGTCTTATTGTACTTGTATATATCCATTTTGTCACATGAACTTGAAGCATTTTGCAATACAGCACCATAGTCATTCTCCCTAATCCTTTTTATTATTTGGGATTCAATTTGTCTTATTTCAACAGCTAACTACATAATGTTCCAAGTGTGGGCAAGCAATCATTTTTTGTTCTATTTTATATGGCCTTTTCTGTTCTTAAGTATCTATTCTTTTGTGTTTCCTATTCACCTGATCGCGATCTCATGTACTCCTCTAAAAGTCAGTACCCGCTTGAATCATCCATTTTGAACTAAGCATTGCTTTCTTTCAATATTGTAGTTGTTATTGGCTCTGTACAATATCACAGAAAAGTCTGATTCATAAATTATAGTTTCAGGGTAATTGATTAAAAAGAATAATATGACCTAAAGCTGGTTTCCTTTCATCTCTCTTAACTGAACAGAATTTCGTGCTTGCTTCTCGTGCCTTGTGTTGAAAAGCAGTTCTTAAGTTTAGTAGTGTAAATCATGGTAGATATGAGAACATATTCATTGACTGAAGTAGATCTATCAAATTGTTACTTTGATCTTTCTAACACTCAAATGCAGGGTATGCATGCTAAACAAACATTACAAGACATCTGATAATCAAGCCTCGGTCTCCCAACATCTTTTAATCCCTTAACATTCAACTGTTATGGAGAAGAAAGAATTGGCATAGCCAGATCCATTATCTATATTTTGATGGATCCGAAAACACTAAAAATGTCCATTTCAAGGGTTAAAAGTAACGAGAAGGGATTCTTTAAAAGAAATTGGCTTCAATCGCAAACTTCCTTCAGTAAATCTTATTTGTTGGCAAATCTCACTCTCATCTCCATCTTCACCGATAATTAATTTTCACAATTTTACTTCAAACTCAAGTCAATCAAGGCAAACAAGTGACCCACTTATACCCTTTACTTTCTGTTTACTCCATCACAAATAATAATCACGTGTTATGTGTTCAATCAAATCATTAACTCAAATTCTGCTTATTAGAGAGTATTATCTTAAATTTAACCACCTAAAAATACAATATGAGTTGTTATATAATATAATGGTAATCACTTGTTTGATGTAAGACAATTGTACCACACACTTTCTAACATAATGTTACCGAGGAAGGGAATGATTGAGGAGGAAGATGGGGATAGAAAAGGGCAAAAAATAAAAATCAGATTGTTAAGGATAAAATGGGAATTACAAAACTTTAGGTGTGAGAAGGTGAAGTTTTGGCGCCGCTGTGTCCAAAATTCCAATTCACTATATGTCTCAGTATCTTGTTCCTTAAACCTCGATGTGTCTGTCATTTCTGCTAAACCCTCTCAAAGCCTATCCATGGCAGCTCAGGTCTCCCTCCCCATCTCTCTCTCTCGATGAAAATTCACTCGATTATCTATTTGTTTATAAACATTTTCTTGTTGTGAATTAGATGGAACGCAAAGCTTGAAACTTGGGCGCGGCACTGTGAGGAAACTGTTGATAGCGAGAATCCATGGTGGCGGTAAAGGTTAAAGAAATACCCTTTTTCTGTGTTTATTTGAGATTATATCAGTTCAAGATTATCAGAAATACTTCTATTGTTGTGTGTTTGTAAAAAGATTTGAGCTTCAAATTTTTGAATGAGGCTTTTTATTTTATATTCTGATTCTTTTACTGCATTCCAATTTCCAAAGGATGCTCAGCCAATAACTTAACTCTAATCAGTGCCCACTTCTCCATTTTTGGACCTTCGGAAATTTAATTCATAGTATTTTTGCCTGAGTCCATAAAATGCAGTATCAGTGAATTCCAACATTGTATCAGTTTTAACATGAAATCCAGAGTTGATTCTTTAGTTAAGCTTCGCATCTTCTTACCCATCTCTCAAAATTTCTTCTCTTTGCCCAAGTTTCTGTTCTCAACGACTTGTTTGATTTTCCCACCCACCAGTTATTCGACCCTTTGTCAAACCCAGAAAGAAAGTGTAGGAGAAGACATTACAGACCAACCCAAGAACTCTATAGAAGTTCTGAAGAAATGGGGTTGCAGTGATGCTGACATATCGAAGATGTTCACAAGGCGGCCTGCGTTACGGAACGCTGACCTTGACCAGCTTCAGTTCAAGTTGAACCTTCTAAGTGGCTTGGGCATCACTGCACCTGAGCTTGTGAAGATCATCAATTGTCGGCCCCGGTTTCTTAGTTGTCGAATTAATCATTGCTTTGATGAGCGGCTTGAGTTCTTTATGAGATTGTTTGGGTCAAGGGAAATGCTTGTCAAAGCCATTGTAAGGAACCCGTCTCTCTTGATCTATGACTTTCACAATAAAATCAAACCCACCATTGCACTATATGAAGAAGTGGGTCTTAGTTTGAAGGACTTAATCCCAATGCTTCTATCACGGCCGACTTTGATCCCAAGAACTGCATTTAATGATGAGAAGATTGAGTATATACGGAAAACTGGGCTTTCAAATGGTTCCAGGATGTATAAGTATGTTGTCACACTCATTGGTATTTCACGACTTGAAACTATCAGTCAGAAAGTGGCAAATTTTGAAAAGTTTGGTTTCTCAGAAGATGATATCTTTGGTCTTTTGGGTAGGTCTCCCCTTGTGTTCACACTGTCAGTTGATAAGGTTCAGAGGAACATGACTTTCATTTTAGGAAAAATAAAGCTTCCCGCTACAGTGGTTCTTGATAACCCATTTTTACTATTCACAAATCTGGAGACTGTGTTGAAGCCGCGAGTATTGCTTGCAGGGAAGATGCAGGAAATGGGTCTTGAATTGCAGATTGAACGCCCCCTGATGCTGACAGCATTGAGGATGAAAGAGAAGAGGTTTCTGCAAGCATTTGTTAATTGTCAACCAAAGGATGTTGCTGATGAATTGATGGAATACTACACAAATGCAAAGGGTGTGAAGCGATTGGCAGAAGACTCCAAGAAGAACTTGCATCAAGGATTTCCTTTCTAAATAATTTGGTTATCAGGTTTTCATCTTTTGAGCCTCAATTTAATGTCTTATTATACTTGTCTATATCCATTATGTAACATTTATGGAGCATTTTGCATACAGCGCATTGTCTTTCTCTGTAATAATTTATATTATTTGGGGTTCAATTTATTCTTCATTGGGTATGGCAAGTTGAAATATTTAACCTGTTGATTTGGAGTAGCCCTATGTCTAATATGATTCCTATTTTTGACAAATAGATCGCAGAAAAGGTAGCTGAAATTTGTTAAAAGAATCCTTGTTTTCACATTTTGTTGGTGAGCATTGGTGCAGTTGTTCAAGGAGACCCCCTGCTATTCGACTTTTGTATATGATACTCGAAAACTTTGAGAATTGAAAATGAGAACAGAACTGTCGGGTTTATGAGTGTGGTTACTTCACACATTTCTTTTACTAAAATAGTAGGATTATTTTCTTTCTTCAACCTTTTGAATTTGGGTTAGAACTTCCCCTTCATCGAACCATTAGAGAATTTTTGAATAATTTTGATCTTCCCCAGCACAACTTGTTCCCAATAGTTGGAGATCCTTACTTCAACTTCTCAGCCGTTGGAATTTGTTTAGGGATAGAAGTTTTGAGAGTAAGAGAGAACCTAAAATTACCCTTAGCGACATCCTATATTGCTACACCCTGATGCTGGATGTTAATGGTATATGACCCCCAAAAAGGGTCGATCTGTTATAATTGACAATCCCTCTTCCAATCATGATTGAAAAGAGTACTTTGTCCATGTTAGTGGAGAATGGAAGTTAGAATGAGATTTTGAGAGTGAGTGTCTTCAATATATCCTTGGTGTGTCGAAATTTCACAATTTGTTCAGCAGCACTATTTGTTGAATTATGAATATTCGACAATTTCCTTCCAAGTAGAATTTGTTCCAAATTTTTTCAGAAATTATTTGATAGTTTAGTTTGGTAGTTATCCTCCGAAATATCCAAGGTTATTCGGTAATCATCTAGCAAAATATGTTATATTTTTCAGTACTCGTGCATCAAATAAAACAAGAAAATTTAATATTAAAAAATCCTAAATTTACTTCATTTGACACCTTCAATTTGTCATTCTAAGTGTCCATTTGTTAAAAGTAAGTGATTTTCGTACAATAAAATTGTTTAGAGCAACAATTTATATCTAGGGTTTTGGTTTGAAAATGATGAAGGTTGAATATGGTGGTGGTGCAAGAGAGTGGAGTGTGAAGATAAAAAGGATGGTTCTTACGTGAATGAATTAACGGGTGGTAAAGAGGATCATGAAAGTGCAGTGAGAAAACATGTTTTCAAAAAATAAGATGTCTTTTATGTTTGTTTTGCTCTGGGGTATATTTATCTTTTACGAAAATATAAGTGGGATTATCAATTCAACAAATTAAGATAGTCGGAATAGCAACACTCGTCTTTTAATTTCGGGGCTTTTTATGTTTTTGCCCGTCCTTTGTTTGTTTGGACCCTTTTGTTTTCTGTATTGGGCAGGCCCAGCCCTTTGGCCTGCCAAGTCTGGTAGTTGGTTCCTTTTATTTACGGCATTTGCTCTTACCTTTTCTTATTTACTAATACTAAGTTACTAATATTACTAAGGAATTTCTATTTATACCCAACAATCTTTTTTTGTTACCCAATTTCTTAATTTACACAACACCCACCTTTTTCAAATCAGTTTTTTCTTATTTTACCCAACCTCAATTACCACATTACCTTTATTAATAGATACCCAACCCATTATTTTAATTTTCTCTCCTTACCCACAATTTTACACACATACCCAACAATAATAAATTTCTCTCCCAACCCAAGCATTTACACTACACCCATACCCAACACCATACTTAATAGCTACCATATTCCCCTCACCACCACTAAATAGAACACTCAATCTCAGTCCTTAAGTTTTTTACTTGTTATTTTGGGCAAATTAAACTTATTTTATGATGAGTTTGTTGTTTTTATATGAATTTTATCTATTAGTTTGAGCTTTTTGTGGATTTTTGGGTTGGATTCATTTATGTTGTCGGAGGTCATTCGGCTTTGGTCTGCCGAGTTCGTCGCAAATCTTCGATTGGCATCAACCGAACATTTGTCATTTGTTCAGTCGGCTCCAACCAAACATTTGTCATTTGTTCGGCCGGCTCCAATCGAACATTTGTCATTTGTTCGGCCGACTTCAACCGAACATTTGTCATTTGTTTGGCCGGCTCCAACCGAACATTGTAGTCGTGTTCGGTTCTGGTTCGCCGAACACATCTCGAACCAAAAATTTCTAAAACGTCTAAAACATGGAAAAATGCATAAAAATTACACAAAATGCACGCATACATTATTTGGAGGCTCATAGGGTACGATTTCACCATTCATCTACCTAAAAACCCTTGTTTTGATGTTAGAGTTTAATTTGATGTTAATGTGAGTGTGAGAGAGGATGAGTGAGGATGGTTAGGTTAGGGTTGATAAAGGAGTTGGGTATTAGGTGTTGGATATAGAAAGAAAATTTAATTTTTTAAAAGTTATAATTTATCCTTATTGGTAATTTTACTAAGGGATAAAATGGTCCATTCAAGTTTAAAATATATGTTGGGTATCAAAAGAAAATGGTTGAGTATGACCAAGGAATGTAATTTCGATTTCGTTGGAAATTTCGATTAAATTTCGATTTCGCTAGGGTTTAGATAAAAACAACGGAAATTGCTATCAAACAATGGAAATTTTCAAGTTTAAAATATATGTTGGGTATCAAAAAAAAATTGTTAGGTATGACTAAAATTTTCCTTCGTGTAAACCACCTTCAGAGTTCAGACGATGTGTGGTTTACTCCACATTCATACGGCACGTCGTTGTTGCAGTGAGAAAGCCCATCCTCAGGTGTACGTGTATGATCCAAATCCAACTCTCCCATTTCCTATTTTTCCCCCACTTTAATGGTCCATTGTGCGTCCCCATTGCTTTGTGATAGACTTTATATGCACTATAAATGGTCCATTGTGCATCCCCATTACTTTATATCCACTAAGAAATGAGTGCGGGGCAGAAAACTATGGGATGATGTTATATGTTTGTGTCCATATGTTTCATGACATGACAATGACAACTCACGTGATAAAAAGAAATAAATACAATAGATATATAAGACTGTTTTATGAAAGTTTTTATATGTAGACCCTACAAGCTATAACAAATTCAATTTTATTATCACTTTTTTAAAGTAATTGAAAGATTATTATGAATGTGTGGTTCAAGCACTTTTTTTTCTTTGGTAGTGGGATTGATTATGAGGGTGTTTCTTTTTTGGCAACATTACATGAATAGTACGTTACATAAATAAAGACAATGATTCTAAATTGCAAAAATAATAACATTGACTAAAGACGTTTTCACTACAGTATGGTACGTAAAATACAAAATTTTCAAGTGCTTTTTTGCTTTGATGGTTGGATTGCGAATGACTGTGTTTCTTTTTTGGCAAAATTATATAAATAATAAGTTTGGGTTTCTTTCAATATTACTCATTAATGTAAACTTGGTATAATGGCTATTTTCTTAGACAAAATAAGATTTTGTAACCGTAGGTTTAGTTGATGAGTCAAAGTTTGAAGATTGTGAGTGAAGAATTGTTCAATGGTCAAAGTAAGGATGAACTGTTTGTAGTATGCAAACTCAAAGAATAATACTCAGGTTCATCTTGACGTTCGAAAATGTAAAGTAGTTTTCATTAATTAGTTGGATCATCAGTTGATTCTTAAAACTGACTTGTTGCAAGGTTGAGTTTTGAGGTGTAAAAAAAGATGTTTTCAGAGTTCATGTTAGAAAGGGGATCAATTTCCATTGAAGAGTTTGCTTGGTAGCAAATTTGAGGGGATTCTTCATCCTGAATCTTTTTTGTAACAGTCTGAATTCACAGTTTTGTCCAATTGCAATAATGGAGGCATAAGTATATATCATTTTCGTTTCAAGAGATAAAAACAATTTAAAATGATATCAAAGCATTTTTACAAAAGGCAAATTACAAATACAGTATATACTACTATCTCCAAACTATGCTATTGTTTAAACTTAATCCCTGTACTAAAATTTTTAACGACTTGGTGAGTGGAGTGGGAAGGACAAGCATTAAAGAGTGTCCTTTTATCACTATAATGTGGCCAATCTGAAAGGACCGCCAACAAAACAACAGTGGGTAAGCGTAACACTAATAGGTCTGAGAGTGACCACATATACAAGAAGCAATTGTGCAAAATTATTGCGGTATCTATTATGTTAGAAGCATGACTCACGAGAACCATGATTCACAAGGCTCAAAATTATCTTCAGAAACTATTTATTTACGATAATATTAGAACCATCAAATTGTTTTGGTTTATTATTTTCAAAAGCTTAAAGAGTTTATCAAATTACCCAAAAGGAGCATAAGTTTAAATTGTTATTCAAAAAGTCAATAACTCTTGTATAGTGACTTATAATGATTTGTATTACTTCTTCCATTATCAATTAGTTTTGATGAAATAAATTCAATATTGAAATGTGTTGTTTCTCACTTTGTTCCTCATATTATCTAGATCAATTGTTTAGTGAACTTTTCACTATAAATACACTATGAAGTTCTTGCATAAAGACTCACAAAATAAGAAAACCAAAAAAAGACTCACAAAATAAAATGAGTCTTCCTCTTCCATGGTTTCTCCTTCTCAGCCTCACCTGCACTCTGTTTGCTGATGTTATTCACTTGGCTGCTTCCGATGCCCCCCGAAAGGCAAATGAAAATATCCTCTATATATATATATATAATGCACACTATCTAATATCTAGCTAGCTGCCATGCACAAAGCACAAATATATTCAAACTGACATTGGTATTCACATCACTTAGCTTGTATATATAATAATGGATATTATTGGTGCAGGTTTATATTGTGTATATGGGCGACAAGCCAAAGCTCGAGAATCCCACATCGGCTCTTCACTTAAAAATGCTACAAAATGTAGTTGATGGCAGCAGGTTCTCATGTTAACACTTTTATGCCTCTTTCTGTTACAATATATGAGTTTTCTGGATTAGTTTAGTTTGTTGTACGTAACAATTGCTCCATTGGCCATTAATTATAAGGCAATGTGTACATTAATCCAACAGATTATGAAATGCAAGAATCCAACATCGGTTTTTGATATTTATGTATCCAGCAGTGTTGTACACGAATCTCTGCTAGTGCACAGCTACAAGAGAAGTTTTAATGGATTTGCTGCAAAGCTAACAGAGGAAGAAGCACAGAAATTTGCTGGTGCTTATCTGAACCCAACCTTTTCTTTTTCTGTAGAAAGAATTGAATTAATTTCAACTTGCATGTATAATCAATGAAGTCTATATCTGGATGTGTATATATAGGCATGGATGGTGTAGTGTCTGTTTTCCCAAGTGAAAATCACAAGTTGTACACAACAAAGTCATGGGACTTCCTTGGGTTTCCGAAAACAGTGAAGAGAAGCAACATTGAAAGCGATATCATCGTTGGCGTGATTGACACTGGAATTTGGCCAGAATCCGACAGTTTCAGTGACACTGGGTTTCATCCACCACCCAAAAAGTGGAAAGGCATATGCCAAGCCGCAGTCAACTTTACTTGTAACAAGTATGATAACAAACTAAGTTTATAGCATTGGTGTTAACAGTTAAATTATATAAAATTATATAATTCATATTTACGACTGTCATTAATAAACATATTGTTAGCACAGTAAGATCATAGGAGCAAGGTATTACCGCAGTAGCAGTGATGGAGACATCCCAGGTGATAACAATTCTCCAAGAGACGCAGAGGGCCATGGGACACACTGTGCATCAACAGCGGCAGGGAACTTAGTGAGCAACGCAGATTTTTATGGTTTTGGGTCCGGGACAGCAAGAGGAGGGGTGCCATCAGCAAGAATTGCGGTGTACAAAGTATGTGGGAGAGACGGCTGTAGCGGCGCTGATATTCTAGCAGCATTTGATGACGCGATTGCGGATGGTGTTGATGTACTTTCCGTTTCTTTTGGAAGCCCTCCGATATACTATTTCAAGAGTACAGTTGCCATTGGATGTTTTCACGCTTTCAGGAAAGGCATATTGTGTTCGACCGCTGGTGGTAACAAAGGTCCACTCCCCAAAACTGTTTCAAACTCTGCACCATGGCTTCTTTCTGTGGCTGCTAGCACCATCAATCGGAAGTTCATTGCCAAGATTCAATTGGGTAACCATCAAATTTACGAGGTAAAATTGAATACATTCTTCCTGTCATCAAAACCAGATTACTAGCAAACAAACATTTGACTTCTTTGCTTCGTAATTGGTAGGGAATTGGACTAAACACATTTGACCTCAAGCATAAATTGTATCCTCTAGTATATGCTGGAAACGCACCAAATAAAACAGAAGGTCAGGACATAGATCCACATTTGACTTCTTTGCTTCGTAATTGGTAGGGAATAGGACTAAACACATTTGACCTCAAGCATAAATTGTATCCTCTAGTATATGCTGGAAAGGCACCAAATAAAACAGAAGGTCAGGACATAGATCCAAACTTTGTCAAGGGTAAAATTGTTTTTGTCGACAAGGATGATGACGTAGAAGGAGCCTACAGAGGAGGTGCAATTGGAGTCATTCAGGAAATGGCAAGTGTGGACATTCAAACTGATCGCACTCACTTGCCTGTATCTCAGGTTGGACTTGATGTCGGTATCAACATTTTCTCTTACATCGACTCAACAAGGTATCTAAAACTTAGAGCGTCCGACCAAAACCAATTAGCTATAAGTGAAAATAATGCAAATTTTACATAATTAATTACCAAAGGTATATTATGATATAGGACATATGGTAATCCTGATTGTTGTAACTATTTATATATACAGGAACCCAACTGCAACCATTTTGAGAAGTGAAGAGATTAGTGATACAGAGGTCCCATATGTGCCCACCTACTCTTCAAGGGGTCCAAATCCAGCCACTCCTAACATTCTCAAGGTTACTAACTCTCTTATTTAGGCTACTATATATAGTTCTCTTGTATATATTAAAATAAAACACCTTGTTTTCTCCTTGCATTTGCAGCCAGACTTAACTGCTCCGGGAACTCATATTTTAGCAGCATGGCCTCCACCTTCATCAGATGACGGAGCAGCAAAATACAATATAATATCCGGCACATCAATGGCTTGCCCACATGTTACTGCCGTTGCTGCATACGTCAAATCATTTCACCCCAACTGGTCACCTGCTGCTATCCAGTCTGCTCTTATCACTACCGGTACGACTACTATATTCTCTTATTAGACGATCTAACATGTTAATGTTACAGATTATGAATCAAACTGTTGACAGATGAATCTTGACAAAATCTATAACCTACAACATAATATGTCAGATATGTGATAAATAAAACATTTTCGGTTTCTTGTGCTCATTTTATTCATTAATCATGCACCTAATTATCTAACAAATAAAATAGCTAACTATGACCTAACCATATCTTCCATTTCTAACCCTTTTCTTACAGCTAAACCTATGAGTGCTGGTCTTAACACCGAAGCCGAATTTGCATATGGAGCTGGACATATAGACCCTGCTAGGGCTCCATCTCCTGGTTTGGTATATGATGCTGATATAGCCGACTACATAAAATTTTTGTGTGGACAAGGCTACAGTGCCAACTTATTACGAACTATAACATCGGACAATAGTAGCTGCTCAGGATCCAATTTTGGAACAACAGTCAATGACTTAAACTATCCTTCTTTTGCGCTTTCCACCTCGCATCCACAATTCATTAGTGGTGTTTTCCATAGAACTGTCACAAATGTCGGGTCACCAAAGTCCACATATAAAGCTAAAGTGGAAGCCCCAGCAGGACTTCAAATCAACGTCAACCCAAGCATTCTATCATTCACATCTCTTGGGCAGAAGAAATCTTTTTCGCTCACAATAAAAGGGTCAATTGGTAAATCCAAAAGAATCTCTGCTTCTCTGGTGTGGGGTGATGGTACTTTCCATGTGAGGAGCCCTATTGTTGTCTTTGTTCCAATGTAAAAGGTATAATATTGTAATTAATTAACGTGCCCAAGTATAGGCACACGAGAATAAGATGTAAGAAGGCAATGATAGATGAAGTGCCAATAGTTATAGTGGAGAAAATTGGAATGTACCAATCAATTAAGGATTACGCCTAGTGTAAACCAATTTAGTATATTTACTAGCTAGATATCCTATTCATATGCCGATTAGCTTGACTGAAAATAATAAAGCTAATGATTTGGCGCTAATTGATCTATTCTTGCCTCTTTGATATACGACTAACCAACTCATATATTTACCTTTATATAGTACCTTCTTGAGAGATGAATAGGATATATTTGTATATATAAGAGGGTCTTATGTACTTCAAGGAATTACATTTTTTCTCAAGTGGTATCGCGCATGCATGTCCTTCTCAAGATTTTTAAAATCCACCAATGAACTTTCCATATTGGGTGGTAAACCTCTATTCAAATAAATGGACCCAACTCTTGCCCTAAAAAATGTTGGGTCAAATGGGCAAGGGTACTTTGGGGAACCCACAAATTAAAATCCCTAACAATCAACTGCTGAGTCATCAAGTTAAATTTTTGAAGCACCTTTTGTTTTGTTGGGTCTATAAACAACTTCTTCAGAGGCCCAAAGCAAGGAAGGACCACAACAGAGGCCCAAAGAGGAAGCCCAAGAGCGATACGAACTAGGAAAGCAAAGGACAAACAGCCGAACGAGTTGAGACGAAAACTAAACGACTAAAACGACCAAACCAGACCTGAATGACAAAGATCGACACAGGGAGAAACTTCCGGGTGGGATTGGGTTGTCGGTTGACCCATGTGTCATGGTCACATCCTTCGTCGAGCAAGGTGGGTCAGGTCAACTTTTCAAGCACCTAGCTAAATCAACAAAATTAATGACACCCAATTTTTTGATTTTGCTCAAAGTAGAAGACATGCATACACCTCACTTGTGCTTCATCCAACATAGAATTCTAGTACATAACAATATATGGTCCCCATTTCTCACCAAAAAAAGAAAAAAAATTAAAACACGTGGCATGTGGGAAGGGAATGCATGCATGCTCAATTCTCAGTATAAATAGAGTTTGAAGTTGTTGGATGCATGATACTCACGCATCTTTGACACGATTTCTAGCCACCGCCAGAATGGGTCTTCTGCCATGGTTTCTCCTTCTAAGCTTCACCTGCACTCTGTTTGTTGATTTCAATCACTCGGCTGCTCACGATGTCCCCAGAAAGGCAAATCAATTCTCTTATCATATATAAATGAACACAAACTCTCTGTAGCTAGCTGCGCACTATAGATTACACATAACTTAACGTTCATAATTATCTTGGATACTAATGTTGCAGGTTTATATTGTGTATATGGGCAATAAGCCAGAGCTCGAGAATCTCACATCGGATCTTCATGTAGACATATTACGAAATGTAGTAGGCAGCAGCAGGTTCTCGTATTAATATTGTGCCCCTTTTAATTTGTTACAATGAGCTAGCTTTCTGGATTGGTTGGATCACATTAAGTTAATTCTTACATATAACAAACCCTGATGTAAGATTAATATTAGTTTTATTCATTTATACTAAATATTAATTTTAGTCATTTGGTCATTAGCATTTATGGGTTGACTTTTCTATGAGATTTTTGTTTCTAATATAACCCTATGATCAAATATCTCAATGGTATATTTTAGATTTTAATTAAGAACTAATTTTGGGTCAACTTTTCACGTATTTTCTTCTAGCTCGTTGAAATTTAAATTGAAAAAGTAAGTTAAGGTGTTAAAAGAACTTAAGTCATAAAATTAATACCAAATTAGAGAAAATATAAAAAATACTTAAAATAGAAAATTAAAATACCTAAAATAAAGTAATAATGAAAAAGGAAATGCAAAAACAAATAAATCCCTGAAGAAAATACCTAAAAGAATCCAAATTAATCAAAAAGCTTATGATTTGTAAGAATCCAACATTAATTTTGTACATTTATGTATATATCCAGCGAAATTGTACCAGAATCTCTGCTCGTCCACAGCTACACGAGAAGTTTTAATGGATTTGCTGCAAAGCTGACAGAGGAAGAATCACAGAATATTGCTGGTGCTGAACTGATCGAACCCGACCTTTTCTTTTTCTGTTGAGAGAATTGAATTAATTTCAGCTTGCATATGTAATCAATCAATTAAGCAGTACTAACTATAATTAACTGAGTCTATAACTGGATGTGTATATATAGGCATGGATGGTGTAGTGTCTGTTTTCCCGAGTGAAAATCACAAGCTTCACACAACAAAGTCATGGGACTTCATTGGGCTTCCGAAGACAGTAAAGGTAAACACCATTCAAAGCAATATCATTGTTGGGGTGCTCGACACTGGAATTTGGCCGGAATCCGAGAGCTTCAGTGACGAAGGATTTGGTCCACCACCGAAAAAGTGGAAAGGCATATGCCAAGCCTCAGCAAATTTTACTTGTAACAAGTATGCCAAACTAGTTTATCAATTACGATAATTTTATCTTGCCACAAAGTTATTAGACTTGCAATATGAACCAGTGAAGAGATTGACTTGTTAAATTATATGGTTTAGATTTACAGTTTGACAAGACCAGCTTTGTTAACATATATATATTATGTTTGAACAGTAAAATCGTAGGAGCAAGGTATTACCGCGGTCATGGATACCGCCCAGGTGAAGTCAAGTCTCCAAGAGACACAGATGGGCATGGGACACACTGTGCATCAATAGCGGCCGGGAACTTAGTGAGCAACGCAGATTTTTATGGTTTTGGGTCCGGGACAGCAAGAGGAGGGGTGCCATCAGCAAGAATTGCGGTGTACAAAGTATGTTGGAGAGACGGCTGTAGCGGCGCTGATATTCTAGCGGCATTTGATGACGCGATCGCTGATGGTGTTGACATAATTTCTATTTCTAGTGGATTCACAACTCCGATGCACTATTTCGTAGATCCAGTTGCCATTGGAAGTTTTTTGGCTTTCAGTAAAGGGATATTGACTTCGACCTCTGCTGGTAACGAAGGTCCACTCCCAGGAACTCTTACAAACTTTGCACCATGGCTTCTTTCCGTGGCTGCTAGCACCATCAATCGGAAGTTCACTGCCAAGGTTCAATTGGGTAACCATCAAATTTACGAGGTAAAATTGAATACATGCATTCTTCCTGCCATCAAAACCAGAGTACTAGCAAACATTTGACTTGTTTGCTTCGTAATTGGTAGGGAATTGGACTAAACACATTTGACCTCAAGCATAAATTTTATCCTCTTGTACATGCTGAAGCCGCACATAATAATACAGAAGAGCAGGTGGAGAGGCAGGTCCAACTCGATCCAAAATTAGTGAAAGGTAAAATTGTATTTGCCGACAAGATTGCTGACGCACTACGAGCCTATAAAGGAGGTGCAATTGGAGTCATTACTGAAACCAAAACTGTGGGAGAATTGGCTACCTCTTTTCCTTTTCCTTCATCCGGCATTGGATTCGATCACACTAGCCACATTCACTATTACATGGACTCAAGGTATGTGAAAGTTAGAGCATTTAATATCCGAACCAAAACCTGAAGATAAAGCAAGACTTTACAATATTACCATTATAATAGGACATAGCTAGGTAATTCTAGTTCTTGTAACTATTTACATATATATACAGGAACCCAACTGCAACCATATTTAAAAGTAAAGAGATTAGTGATACACTGGCCCCATATGTGCCCACCTTCTCTTCAAGGGGTCCAAATATAGCCACTCCTAACGTTCTCAAGGTTACTAACTCTCTTATTTAGGCTACTGTACTTCTGTTGTATATATAAAATCAAATCTTCTACTTTAACTTGTCACCTTGTTTTCTCCTTGCATTTGCAGCCAGACTTAGCTGCACCCGGAACTTATATTCTAGCAGCATGGTCTCCAGTAGCACCAGTTTCAGGTTTACCAGGTGACGTCAGATTAGTAAAATACCAAATAGTCTCCGGCACATCAATGGCTTGCCCACATGCTACCGGCGTTGCTGCATACATCAAATCCTTACACCCCAAATGGTCCCCTGCTGCTATCATGTCGGCTCTTATCACTACTGGTAAGACTAAATATATGAAGGGAATAAATATTCTATGCCATAATTATGATATTTTTAGAATGGAAATTAGGATAGCTGATAATTCAGTCAAGACAATTACTAATGCAACAAACCTAAACATATGTATCTTCCATTTGTAACCTTTTTTTGCAGCTAAACCTATGACTGCCGATCTTAACCCCGAAGGCGAATTTGCATATGGATCTGGCCATATAGATGCTTCTAGGGCTCCATATCCTGGTTTGGTATATGATGCTGATTTAGCAGACCACATGAAATTTTTGTGTGCACAGGGCTACGATGAGGGTTGCTCAGGATCCAATCACGGAACATCAGTCAATGACCTAAACTATCCCTCTTTTGCCCTTTCCACCTCGCATCCAGATCGATCCATTAGTGGCGTTTTTCACAGGACTGTCACAAATGTTGGGTCACCAAACTCCACATATAAAGCTAAAGTACTGGGTGGCCCAGTAGGACTTCATATCAAAGTCAAGCCAAAAGTTCTATCATTCACATCTCTTGGGCAGAAGAAATCTTTTTCACTCAAAATAAAAGGGTCAGTTGGTAAATCCAAAAGAGTCTCTGCTTCTCTGGTGTGGGATGATGGTACTTTCCAAGTTAGGAGTCCCATTGTTGTCTATGTTGTAATGTAAAAGGTACATTGTAAAGTGCCCAAGTATAGGCACAAAAATAAAATGTAAGAAAGCAATGACTTGGTCACTTTCAACCAATGCCACCACAATGCTTCAGGTTTGGCAACAGGGTCCAGTTTCTAGTGACTCATCACACCCCCCCAAGGGTGATCCCAATATTTCTGTAATTCTGTGCATGTCATGTTGGATGCGTTTAGAATTGCTACCAAGTATAAGACCAGTGGCCCATCCGGCAACACCAACACTGTAAGCTGCGGCTTGGCAAGTGCCCACGTATAGGCACACAAGATAAATTGTAAGAAAGCAATGACATCAAATGCCAATAATTATGATGGATAAGCATCCTATTCATAGTTTGATATCACATATATAGTTAGGCTAATGTTTAAGCATTTGTTTGTTTCGATCATTCTTGCCTCTCCGATGTAAAACTGACAAACTCATATACTCTGTATATAGTACATCTTTGAAAGACAAAAAGAATACAACATACCATATTTGTATCAGAGGTATTACTCCAATGGGATCGTACCTTTCACAAGTTGTAACTATTGCGCATTTATACAAGTAAGATAGACCCAAATGTCTTAATATAACAAGATTCCTGCAATCAAATTTCAATTAATCCACTAGTAGTATCTATAAGTATCATGATCAGCAAATAGTGTATAATTGTGATTAGAAGAAGAGGTTTTTACATTGCTTAATAAAAACATGCATGTATGGTAAAGACATATTTTAGATGACCAGCATACTAATTAAGATGCATATATTGCAGCTGTGCATTGAAAAATAGGAAAAGAAAATGCGTATTGAAATGACCTTTCGAGTCGTGTAAATGGCCACTCCGAGTACTTACATAGTACATTACAGGACACAATAATGGCCAATTAACATGAATTTTGGTCAATGCCAAGCCTGCATTTTATAGTAAAAGAAAATGAAGAGTAACCTTACACAAGCAATTTGGGGTGGGCAAAGATATGAATTAATGCTCCACATGTCCAGTTTGAAGGAAAACCAAATCAATAAACTCATCGACCACTAAAACAGTACTGTCTGAATTTATTTCAATTACTAAAATTAGATTTGTCCACGGTTGAGCTAAACATGTTAGTCATTAAAGTTATCAATGTCTCAAATATCCATATCTTACTTGTTAGAAATAAATTAATAAAGAATAATTTCAACTTTTAGAAAAGCAATGCCGGTAAACAAATTTGCATATATTTAACCTATCTAAATTAAAAAATAAAAAGAAGAAGAAAAGAAAAGCATCGAATATTGAAAGAAGAAACAAATTTTGAATATTCCAATAATATCTTCGAGCACTTTTAGTCTTTTTACATATAAGAAGTGTTATTTTGCTTTTTCCTATGGCAAATCCAGTCTTTAGTATTTGGCTTAAATGGCATGCATCCAACATCGAACAAGTGTTTTTTCTTTGGCTCACGTGAGAAGAAATAAAGATTTTCGTTGGTCACTATACCTATATTAAGAAAGCCATTAGCTTGGAACAATCGTTTCAAATTCAAACATGATACCAAATAAATAAATGAGCAATCAGACATCAATTAATATTAAGACTGAAAGAAAAGGCAAAATATTAGGATTTAAGTAATGTTAGAGGTATTAAATTTTGGCACCGTATTTTTTATAGAGATAGGGCTCGCCGCTCGCTGCTCACCTATAGGTATAGCTGGGGTCGATCAATATTATTTCTATAAGAGATAGTGATGCACAATATAATATTAAAATGTGGTACAAATAGAAACAGATGGAAATATAAAACACAATCCTTAATAAGTATAAATACATCATGAAGTTCTTGGATGAGATTGTATGTTAACTTTACAGGCTTTGTAGCGTCGACCCTCAATCCCATAATGGGTATTCTTCCATGGTTTCTTCTTCTCTGCAGCCTCATGTGCACTCTGCTTGTTACTCACTCGGCAGCTCAGGATGCCCGAAAGGCAAATATCCTATATATATAATGCATTTCAACTTTACCCAAAATATATTTTAAATTAAAATTGGCTTAATTCCATAATATTATTTTGATATATTGCAGGTTTATATTGTGTATATGGGGGAAAAGCCAAAGCTCGAGGTTTCCACTACCACATCGCATCTTCATTTAAACATGCTACAAAACGTAGTAGGCAGCAGCATCAGGTTATCATAATGTCTTATATATAAGTGCATTTTTTTGATACAATTACGAGCTTCCTAGATTGCTTTGGTCACACTGAGCTTCTTAATTGTAACAATTAAGTCCATTGCCAATTATATATAATAATTAATGTGATGTGATTCCATACATAAATCTAACAGCTTATAATCGTAAGACTAATCCAATTTAATTTTGATGTTTATGTATGTATCCAGCAATAATGTTGTACACGAATCTCTGCTAGTGCACAGCTACCAGAGAAGTTTCAATGGATTTGCTGCAAAGCTAACAGAGGAAGAAGCACATAAATTTGAAGGTAGTGAAACCAATCATTGATCTCTTTTTGTATTCAAAGAATTAATTAATTAACCCGTTCTGCTTTGCAATTTTTATAAACAGTACTACTGACTATTATAATAAGTGTATAACTGGATATTTATATATATATATATAGGAATGGATGGTGTAGTGTCTGTTTTCCCTAGTGAAAAGAAGAAGCTCCACACAACAAGGTCATGGGACTTCATTGGGTTTCCCAAAACAGCCAAGAGAAGCACCATCGAAAGCGATATCATCGTAGGGATGATTGACTCTGGAATTTGGCCGGAATCCGACAGCTTCAATGACACTGGATTCGGTCCCCCACCCAGAAAATGGAAAGGCACATGCCAAGCCTCAGCCAATTTTACTTGTAACAAGTACTCCAAACTAGTTTATACTAGTTTTTTAATTTGAGAAATTTTCTCTTATCAAACAGTTTAACATGTTATATTATATTGTTATTGACATGTCAATCAAACTATTATGTGATAAACTTTTGTTAAAATGTAGGATCTAAGGTTTCCAGTACGATAAGATAACACATTGCTAACGTTGTCACTATGCTTGAACAGTAAAATTGTAGGAGCCAGGTATTACCTCAGTGCTGGATTCAGCCAAGGTGATTACAAGTCTCCAAGAGACTCAGAAGGGCATGGGACACACACTGCATCAACCGCGGCCGGGAACTTAGTGAGAAACGCAAATCTATATGGTTTCGGGTCGGGGACAGTGAGAGGAGGGGTGCCATCTGCACGAATTGCGGTGTACAAAGTATGTTGGTCATATGGCTGCGCAGACGCTGATATTCTAGCGGCGTTTGATGATGCCATTGCTGATGGTGTTGACATACTATCTGTTTCTCTTGGAGGCCTCGCTCCAGTAGACTATTTTAGGAATTCAATTGCCATTGGAGCTTTTCATGCTTTCAGAAAAGGAACATTGACTTCGACGGCTGCTGGTAACGAAGGTCCAACCCTACAAACTGTCACAAACTTTGCACCATGGACTCTTTCTGTGGCTGCTACCACCACAAATCGGAAGTTCGTTACCAAGGTTCAATTGGGTAACCATAAAATTTATGAGGTAATTAAATTGAAACTCCGGCATTGCTCAATTATATAAAAGCTACCAAAACCAGAGAAGTAGTGTTATTAATATTTGAGTTGAAAATTTTATTGGTCGATTGTTTGATAGGGAATTGTACCAAACACATTTGACCTGGAGAGTAAATTCTATCCTATAATACATGCCGGAGACGCACCAAATAAGACAGGAGGTTTTGACGGGTCTATATCTAGGTAATCATAACTTTCTATATGTTTTCGTAAAAAGAAATAATACTACTACTAGTAGTTTAATAACTAATTTGTGATTTATAATATATATTTCAATTTGATATTTAATAATCAAGTATATTAATTTGTTGCTATACTAATACTACTATTCTAGTACAGGTTCTGTCAGAATGGCACATTGGAGCCAAAATTGGTGAAGGGTAAAATTGTCCTTTGTGATTACAGTTACGGGGAAGGGGCTTATTTGGCAGGTGCAGTTGGAGTTATTTTGCAAGGCCGAAGTTTGGCACAGGTGATTAGCCCTCTTCCCGTGCCTGCATCTTGCGTTGGATTGGACGATGGTAGCAACATTTACTATTACATAAGTTCAACAAGGTAATGGAAGAGGCCTATTAGTTTCTATATTACATATCATATACATTTATATATAAAAAGAAGTTAATTATACATTATAGGACATGTGCTAATCTTGATTATTAGGAGCCCAACTGCAACTATTATGAAAAGTAAGGAGATTGGTGATCCACTGGCTCCATATGTGCCCTCCTTCTCATCGAGGGGTCCAAATCCAGCCACTCCTAACATTCTCAAGGTGTCTAATTTAGGCACTTCCTGCAGTATGATTAAGCTTAATTAATTTCTCCTTAATCTGTCACCTTGTTATCTCCTTACATTTGCAGCCAGATATAGCTGCTCCAGGAACTTACATTATAGCGGCATGGCCTCCAATTGCACCAGTTTCGGATCTCAAAGGAGATGGCAGAGTAGTCAGCTACAACATAATCTCTGGCACATCAATGGCTTGCCCACATGCTACAGCTATTGCTGCATACATCAAATCATTTCATCCCAAATGGTCACCTGCTGCTATCCAGTCAGCTCTTATCACTACCGGTATGACTACATATAGAAGAGAAATATTCTATCGCCAAACATTATTTTTCTAGAATTTGAACTAGGATCCCTGATCATCCAGTCTAACGATTATAATATGTCACATATCTGACAAGAAAATGTTACCCTTTATTGATTACTCACCATATTTGACTAATCCAACAACTATTTGTAACCTTCTTTTGTAGCAAAACCTATGAGTGCCAATCTTAACCCCGAAGCCGAATTTGCATATGGAGCTGGCCATATAGATCCACTTAGGGCTCCATTTCCTGGGTTGATCTATGATGCTACTGAATTGGACTACATCAAATTTCTGTGTGCACAGGGCTACAGTACCAAATTGTTGCAGACTATAACAGGGGACAAGAGTAGCTGCTCAGAATTTAATCATGGAACAGTCAATGACCTAAACTATCCTTCTTTTGCGCTTTCCACCTCCAACCCAAAATCCAATATTTGTGGTGTTTTCAATAGGACTGTCACAAATGTGGGATCACCAAATTCCACATATAAAGCTAAAGTGAGTGCCCAAGCAGGACTTGAAATCAAAGTCAATCCAAGCATTCTGTCATTCACATCTCTTGGGCAGAAGAAATCTTTTGTACTCACAATAAAAGGGTCAGTAATTAAATCCATAGTCTCTGCTTCTCTGGTGTGGGATGATGGCACTTTCCAAGTGAGAAGCCCCATTGTTGCTTATATTGTATACTAAAAGGTACATGCATGTATGATGTATCAATAAGCAAAGGCATTAATGAAGATCAAATGGCAGATGAAAAGTTATTCTATGTATTGTTTAATTAGCCTTATTCTGATGCAGAATAAGAAATGTACCCATTAAGGATCTGTACTCTATAGTAGTTTGTAATCAAAGTCGATATTTGTTTTTTTTTTTTTTTTTTTTTTTTTTTTTTTTTTTTTTTTTTTTTTTTTTTTTTTTTTTTTTTTTTTTTTTTTTTTATTTTTTTTTTTAATAAAAGTTGTTTTTTTTTTTTTTTTTTTTTTTTTTTTTTGGGGTTGCGCTGGCGTGGAAAGGGATTCTTGATAGATATAGACTAGAAATTGAAAGGTAGCATTCCCCAAATCGCCTCCATCTGTGTCATTGTTCAGGCTTATTGAGAATGGAAGTTTCAAGTATGCATGCCAACAAATTCTTGATTCATATATTCAATACTCGATGTGTTTGTGAGTTTTTGTTTTTTGTATTCAGACACCGTTGTACACAACTAAACAAAAGTTTATGGGCCAGCAGTGTCCTCACGTCTGCTCCTCCCCTTTTTTTCCTTCTTCTTTTAGGTTTTCTTTCTTCTATTAGTTTTTTAAAATTTGTTTATTCTCTCTGATACCCATTTCGCGTGTTATCAGTTCACAGGGAAGCTTCAAATGGCGTACCGGCAAACTGGGGTCTCGTCCTCCAACTGGGTCGCTTGGGCCATCAACCCAAATGCAGGCAGTGCAAGCGAATTAGCCACGCCTATTAACACTTTTTTGTTTTTATTAAAGACTTTTATCCCTCTAATCTTTAGTGCTCAAGCTCCCATAAAAAAGTATTGGAATACTTTTCGACCACCGTTAGACAGGGTTTCAAGAGCAGTACTACGCAAGGGGTTCAAACAAGTCGATCTCAATGGGAGCTCCCTGGAGGGTGATCTGGTTGCTCAAGTTTGTGTTCTTATGTTGCAATTTTGTTTTAATTCTTTACAGCAAATATCAGCCTAGATATTGTAATAAGTGGCACATGGTTCAGTATGTTTGAGTTGTGATGGTCCATTTACTTGGATGGAGGTTTACCATCCAATTAATTGGTGGATTTTAAAAATCTGGTAAATATACTAAATTGGATTAGACTTTAATTATATAGACGTAATCCTTAATTGATTGGTACATTCCAATTTTCTCCAACATATATGTACCTTTTACTTGGCACTCCATCCAATTATCTCCATTTATATCGTACTATTGGCACTTCATCTATCATTGCCTTCTTACATTTTATTCTCGTGTGCCTATTGGGCACGTTACATTGCAACATAGACAACTATGGGGCTCCTCACATGGAAAGTACCATCATCCCACACCAGAGAAGCAGAGACTCTCGAAGATTTACCAATTGACCCTTTTATTGTGAGTGAAAAAGATTTCTTCTGCCCAAGAGATGTGAATGATAGAACACTTGGGTTGACATTGATTTTAAGTCCTGCTGGGGCTTCCACTTTAGCTTTATATGTGGACTTTGGTGACCCAACATTTGTAACACTCCTAGGGAAAACACCACTAATTTATTGTGGATGCGAAGTGGAAAGCGCAAAAGAAGGATAGTATAAGTCATTGACTGTTGTTCCAAAATTTGATCCTGAGCAGCTACTATTGTCCGATGTTATAGATCGTAATAAGTCGGCACTGTAGCCTTGTCCACACAAAAATTTTATGTAGTCAGCCACATCAGCATCATATACCAAACCAGGATATGGAGCCCTAGCAGGGTCTATATGTCCAGCTCCATATGCAAATTCGGCTTCGGGGTTAAGACCAGCATTCATAGGTTTAGCTGGAAAAAAAAAGTTTAGAAATGGAAGATATGGTTAGGTTAGGTCATAGTTAGCTATTTTATTTGTGTGCATGATTAATGAATATACTGAGCACAAGAAAAGGAAAATTTTTTTTATCAAATATCTGACATAATATGTTGTAGGTTACATATTTTGTCAAGATTTATCTATCAACAGTTTGATTCATAGTCTATAATATTAACATGTTAGATTGTCTAATAAGAGAATATAATAGTCGTACTGGTAGTGATAAGAGCAGACTGAATAGCAGCAGGTGACCAGTTGGGGTGAAATGATTTGACGTATGCAGCAACGGCAGTAACATGTGGGCAAGCCATTGATGTGCCGGATATTATATTGTATTTTGCTGCTCCGTCATCTGATGAAGGTGGAGGCCATGCTGCTAAAATATGAGTTCCCGGAGCAGTTAAGTCTGGCTGCAAATGCAAGGAGAAAACAAGGTGTTTTATTTTAATATATACAAGAGAACTATATATAGTAGCCTAAATAAGAGAGTTAGTAACCTTGAGAATGTTAGGAGTGGCTGGATTTGGACCCCTTAGGTGGGCACATATGGGACCTCTGTATCACTAATCTCTTCACTTCTCAAAATGGTTGCGGTTGGCTTCCTGTATATTTAGATACAACAATTAGGATTACTATATGTCCTATATATTATAATATATCTTTGGTAATTAATCATGTAAAATTTTGCATTATTTTCATATATAGCTTTTAGATAATTAGGAGTGGCTGGATTTGGACCCCTTGAAGAGTACGTGGGCACATATGGGACCTCTGTATCACTAATCTCTTCACTTCTCAAAATGGTTGCAGTTGGCTTCCTGTATATTTAGATACNCTAATCTCTTCACTTCTCAAAATGGTTGCGGTTGGCTTCCTGTATATTTAGATACAACCATTAGGATTACTATATGTCCTATATATTATAATATATCTTTGGTAATTAATTATGTAAAATTTTGCATTATTTTCATATATAGCTTTTAGATACCTTGTTGAGTTGATGTAAGAGAAAATGTTGATACCAACATCAAGTCCAACCTGAGATACAGGCAAGGGAGTGCGATCAGTTTTAATGTCCACACTTGCCATTTCCTGAATGACTCCAATTGCACCTCCTCTGTAGGCTCCTCCTGCGTCATCATCCTCGTCGACAAAAACAATTTTACCCTTGACAAAGTTTGGATCTATGTCCTGACCTTCTGTTTTATTTGGTGCCTTTCCAGCNATTTGGTGCGTTTCCAGCATATACTAGAGGATACAATTTATGCTTGAGGTCAAATGTGTTTATTCCAATTCCCTACCAATTACGAAGCAAAGAAGTCAAATGTTTGTTTGCTAGTAATCTGGTTTTGATGACAGGAAGAATGTATTCAATTTTACCTCGTAAATTTGATGGTTACCCAATTGAATCTTGGCAATGAACTTCCGATTGATGGTGCTAGCAGCCACAGAAAGAAGCCATGGTGCAGAGTTTGAAACAGTTTTGGGGAGTGGACCTTCGTTACCACCAGCGGTCGAACACAATATCCCTTTCCTGAAAGCGTGAAAACATCCAATGGCAACTGTACTCTTGAAATAGTCTATCGGAGTAAGGCTTCCCATAGAAACAGAAAGTACATCAACACCATCCGCAATGGCGTCATCAAATGCTGCAAGAAGTTCAGCGTCAGAGCACTTTCCGGAACATACTTTGTACATCGCAATTCGTGCTGATGGCACCCCTCCTCTTGCTTTTCCTGCCCCAAAACCGTAAAAGTCTGCGTTGCTCACTAAGTTCCCTGCCACTGTTGATGCACAGTGTGTCCCATGGCCCTCTGCGTCTCTTGGAGAATTGTTATCACCTGGGATGTCTCCATCACTGCTACTGCGGTAATACCTTGCTCCTATGATTTTACTGTGCTAACAATATGTTTATTAATGACAGTCGTCAATATGAATTATATAATTTTATATAATTTAACTGTTAACATCAATGCTATAAACTTAGTTTGTTATCATACTTGTTACAAGTAAAGTTGACTGCGGCTTGGCATATGCCTTTCCACTTTTTGGGTGGTGGATGAAACCCAGTGTCACTGAAACTGTCAGATTCTGGCCAAATTCCAGAGTCAATCACTCCAACGATGATATCGCTTTCAATTTTGCTTCTCTTCACTGTTTTCGGAAACCCAATGAAGTCCCATGACTTTGTTGTGTATAGCTTGTGATTTTCACTTGAAAAACAGACACTACACTATCCATACCTATAAATACACATCCAGTTATAGACTTAATTAATATATTATACATAAATCTTTCAACCGAAAAAGAAAAGGTTGGGTTCAGATCAGCACCAGCAAATTTCTGTGCTTCTTCCTCTGTTAGCTTTGCAGCAAATCCATTAAAACTTCTCTTGTAGCTGTGCACTAGCAGAGATTCGTGTACAACACTGCTGGATACATAAATATCAAAAACCGATGTTGGATTCTTAATTACAATTCATAATCTGTTGGATTAATGTACATATTGCCTTATAATTATTGGCCAATGGAGTTGTCACGTACTTAAATGTGACCAAACTAATGCAGAAAGCTCATATATATATATATATATATATATATATATATTGTAACAAAAAGAGGCACAAAAGTATTAATATGAGAACCTGCTGCTGCCATCAACTACATTTTGTAGCATGTTTAAGTGAAGAGCCGATGTGGGATTCTCGAGCTTTGGCTTGTCGCCCATATACACAATATAAACCTGCAACAATATTATCCATTATTATATATAAGGCCTAGGTCATGTGGATACCAATTTCAGTAAGTTTAGATATATTTGTGCATGGCAGCTAGCTAGCTATTAGATAGTGTGCATTATATATTTATATATATATATATAGGATAATTCATTTGCCTTTCGGGGGGCATTGGGAGCAGCCGAGTGAATAACATCAGCAAACAGAGTGCAGGTGAGGCTGAGAAGGAGAAACCAAGGAAGTGGAAGACTCATTTTATTTTGTGTCTTTATCCAAGAACTTCATAGTGTCTTTATAGTGAAAAGTTCATCAAACAATTGATCTGATAATATGAGGAACAAAATACGAGAGATAAAAGAGAAACAACACATTTCAAAGTTATAAATTTATTTAAGTAAAGTATTAGTTTTTCAATTATCTTAAATTTAAACCTTTTATGTGTTCTCTCACTTATTCTCATATTTTGTCTCTTATATTAGCATTAAATCGATTGGCAAATACATAACTAAACACAATATAAAAAGTCATAATCAACCTTTCAAATATTAATATTGAAGTAGAAATAAAGAAAGGAAAAATTGATTGGCAACTACATCTAAAAGTATAGCTGCACCTACAGTTGTGCTGCAGTTTTTTAGTTAGTTTTTTCAGATAATTTTGAACCTCGTGAATCATGGTTCTCGTGAGTCATGGAGTTACCTCAATTTTTCTACGTGATAATGATCCATAATTCATAGGATTCCTCTTTTGCACAATTGCGAATCAAAAGTCAGTCTTTTAAGGAGGCCACTCTTTTTTTCTTTTTCTTTTTCGGTAAATGGCAGGCAAAGCAGGTCACTGTTTAAAGATGTGTTAAAGAGGTCAATATTCTTCTTGGGTCTTTGTCTTATACAAGTCGGTCACAGAGCAAGCTCTCCCAGGTCCATATGTTCTGCCACTACTGCATTCCTCTCCTGCGCGGACTTCTCTCCACCATATGTTTCAGTTTGTATCAATAATGTTATACTTTTTTTTTCAGTTAATTATCGATACTGTTATCTATTAGAATGTTAATTTACTAAAATTTATTCATTAAATAATATGTTTAAAATGTAAATGAATTTAATTAGTGGACTCAAATTTAAATAAATGAAAACTGGTCCATCAATTTAGTGAATAAATAAGCCCGAGAATTTTAGCACTCATTATATATTATACATATTATATAAAGTAACTTGTTTAGCTGATCATTGTGCAATTATTAAGGGAAATTACCTATTCTTTGTTTGCTATAGGATTTGACATAGGGTTTGACATCACTGTGACAGATTTGACATTGGTTGTTGTAGCTGCAGTACGTTTACGTGTTGGAAGTTTGTAAATGGCCAGTATGTTGTGCTGGACCAAGAATGTTTAAAAATTTGAGAAACAGAAATTGGTCATTTGGACCTAAAATCTGGCCCAAACTTAGCCTTTATAGTGGGAGTTGAACCGGTCGGCCCTTTAGGCCCAACCCCATCTGCGTGCCCAATGATATTAACGATGAGACTAGTCAATGTTCCACGTCAAATTAGAAAATTTTCCTTCAAATTCATGTTTTTTTTTTTCGTGTTAATCCTTTGACCACTTGATAACTCATTATTCTATATATTTTAAGATTTCCCAAGAAAAGTGAAGGAATTAGAAGGATATAGTATTATATATATAGTGCATGTCTATATGTGAAGTTATCTAACATCGATCATATACATCCAGAAATGAAATGGTGAGCTTTTGGTATAGAAATGGAAAAATGCCTGCATATCGATCACGTACCTTCCAGGAAAGTAGCACTGATTCAATCTGCAAGCAAAGTTGAAAGACGCAGTAGTAATACTTATCCTAAGCTATCCAAAAGGAATGATATCAAATAACGAAAATTCTTAAACTATCTAGCTAGCTACCTTATTTTCAGGACAGGTGCTTTACCACCTTATTATTATATATAAAGTACTTCCAAATTAACATTACTTGTAAGCCTGCAATTGCATTGATTATAAACATCTTAAATTTCCTATTGGTTAAGTTTCGATCAGTTTATAGTCTTTGTTCATCAAGTTTCTTGTAATCAGTATTGAACATGCCATACAAAGGATGTAGAACTCATTGCTTTAATATTACCCAAGATTATTTGTACGTAATCTAGGTAGATATATATACTACCATTATATTTAATTAACCTAGTGCGCCATTTTAATAACGTGCAATATTGATAGGGGATTATTTTGATCAAAATTTTAATAGGGATGGGAAAAGCAGGTGTTCGAGTAGATCGAGTTATAAATTATAATTCTAACTAATTAATCAAATTAGCATATGTTCTAAGCATGAGAACCCTGAGGTATCCTTAGATTGGATTGATGATTTCTCATAACAATATTGTTAGCTACACCATTTGACCTTGTGGCATCAATTCGCTGGTAGCCATATAAGTGAAGTGTAATTTTTCTTCTTCTTTTGCTTACCTTTTCTTTTTCTTCTGACCAATTGAGCACGTTTTTATTCAAAACTCGATCTTATTGATAAGAAAATACTTATAGATATTATATGGGTCCCGAATATTCTTGAAAGATTGCAGGGAAGATATATGGGTGGTGCATATAATATGTTGTCGATTCATTGTATGGTATCTTGTACTGTTGTAATGGCTAATGATCGAGTAATGAAATTATAAGAAAAAGGAAGATGATGGTGAGGAAATAATATATACTGCATGGTATAAGGAGTCAACTGCTTGATGTATGATGCAAAGGGGGCATATATCCGCATAAATGAACCCCAAATTGAGCTACAAAACCTTATCCCTTTATCCTAGGGAATCTGGATCCCTGTTTCATATGATACTAAACTAAGAGACAAGCTATAGAGGAGAGTAGCTCCCTAGGTAGCTCTCAAAAAGGAAATGAGAAAGGACCACGCATGCATGCAAATAGCAAGCATAAAGGAACATAATACAAGTCAAAGATAGAGATAGGATGGGACACGTGGCAGTACGGGTTTAGATTTGGCAACATGTCCACTTGGGTCAAATTGATGCACCCATGTGTCAAAGAGAACAGAGCGCAGAGAGAGCGATATGAATGTCGGCACATGGGAATTGAAGCAAGGGATGGGGATGGGGCAGCAACGCATGCAACAACGATCCAATTGATTAAGAGTAGTAGTCCACCCACGTACCCACCCTAGTTTTTTTGGGCTTATAAATACGACTCACCTCAGACACTAGTCTTACTATCTCTGCATCTGCAAATATATATATCTTCACGTGCTCTCTGCCTTATATTTATCTCTGTCTTCCTTTCTTCTCATCTGCAAATCTTATCCTATTTCTGCTTCTGCCTCTTTGGCCGTTAAAACATCATATATATATATATCAACCATCAAACAGCTGGGTGTACGTAGTAGACTAGACTAGTAGTTAAAATTTGTTGGTTGCTTGACAAAGAAAGCAGCTGCATATATAGTGAATTAATTACTATATATATATGGAAAACAAGAAGCAAGTGAGCCATGCCTCTGCCTCGGCCTCTGCCTCTTCTTCATCCATGAATCTAGATCATCTCTTTGGTCCCAGGGACTCCTCGATCTCTTCCGCTTCTTCATCATCCACTTCCGGATTATTTAACTCTATCTTCCCACCACCATCAACGGTATACTATATAATATATATTCATTAATCTGCTTCCACTATACTTGTTAATTAGTTTTTAGCCCTGTTTTTTTGTAGACTAAACCTTATAATTTCAATTTTGATAGGGAGTCGCAAGAGATCAGAGAAAGCAGGATTTGGGAAATCAAGTTGGGAGTACTACTGCAGCTGCAGGCAAGTATGGCGCTTCTTCAGGTTTCTCAGATAATTATACGACTAGTCAAGGCGGCATAACAAGCAAAGACTCCATATATCAAAATGAAGCTCATCATGTGGAGCCATGCTACTTGAGTTCATCCATCTATTATGGCGGCCGAGAAAATTATAGTCCAAGAACTACTACTGCCACCACTACTCAATCCCACCACAATATAGTAAGTGTACTTCAATATATATTCGAGAGAATATCTGCAAATTTGAGCTTTGACACGGTGCCGATATGGTGCCGATACGAAATTCATGTGTCGAGATGTGCTGCATCATGCCTATCAGCAACATGTCGTCGTCATCCCGCAAATATAGAAATTTGGCGAATGTACTCTTTTGAAAAAATTCTTATATATAAGTTATGCATATATATATATATAAAATATGATCCATAGCACCCTAATTTTATTTTTTAATTTCTTTACTAGGTTTTTATGAAGTAAACACTGATCAATGTTGTTGTATTTGTTTTTAATTTTTAGTCCAATAAAGATGGGGGTGATGAGGATCCAAATGGAAATAGTGCTTCAAGAGGAAACTGGTGGAAGGGTATGATATTGAATAACTTGTGAAGTACTTTTCATTGATGAAGATTTTTAATTTAGTTAGTCTATAGTACTAATTGTAATTAATTAATTCACTTTTGATATATGGTAATCTGATATGTATATTTCACATTTGTGCAGGTTCACTTTATTACTAACTATCTGCTCTACTATGCATGTGAACAGATCACCACCTTTAGCAGAGGTAACATAATCAAGTTCTTAACTACCTCCCGTAAATTAATCATACATGATGAAGATTTTGGAGCAATTAATTTGAAGTATTTTTCCTAATCTATTTAGACTATTTAGCAATATGACACTGAGAAAATGCTTGTTTTATATGTTGCAGGATCAGACTGATCCACTCTGGTACGTCTTCCATCTTAAGACTAGTATGAAGAATAATAAACATCGATGGTGTTATATATATATGGTACATATACATATTACCGGCTGGTATTAGCTAGATGCGTAGAACATGCCAGGACTTCCAGAAACTAGCTTACTGGGTTGTTTTTATCCCAGTACCACCAACTAGTGAAGTTGGGCAAGTTATGTATGTTTGTGGAAAAGGACCATCTATTTCTCTACCCGGAGTACCCTTGTATTATGTATACTAGCTAATAAAGTTTATATCATGTATAAGTTATAACTAACCTTATTAATCTTCAATGTACTTTTTTTCTTGTAATAATTTTCCATGTATGTAGTTCTGTACTAATTAATTAAATTAGACCATATAATTAAGTGCATGTGTCATGTGTATGTACTATATATATGTGCTCTGGAATGAGGTCATTTTTGCTTACTACAAAAAAAATGGTGGATAATACATGTCACCTATCCATAATGGTGGTAATAATTGGTGAACAAAAAGGAATATATCCTTTGAAATTTCAATATCCTTATCTAGCTAATTCGATCTGGCTCATTGTGAACCATCTCTATCTTTCATACACAATGCCCCCCTTAATACCGGTCAATGTTCGACTTAATTAGAAGAGGACAAATTCAATTAAGGTCAAAGGTGTAGTTCTGCTGTGCTTTTCATTAATTAAAATGCCTTATATTATAATGTGAAGTCGATCATATAATGACCATTACAATTAATAACGATCGAATGATGCGCAAAACTATGTCCGCATCATTACAAGTTTACAACATGAACATGCATATTACATGTAATTAAATTACACAAAAGCGATAACTAAAGTTAACGCCAACATTTTATTTATCAATATATATATAAGCGATAAATTACTTGCAAGCTGGATGAACTAACTTCAAGGGCTCATTAAGAATCCCTAAAACACTAGAATCTTTGTATGTAGGTCTTGATCAAGGCACCGTATAAGCTGCAAAAATTTTAAGATCGAGCGACAAAGAATTAATTGATGCTCAGGTTGAATTTTGAATTAAGCATCATATATAAAGAAAAAAAAGAGTGTAAGAAGTAATTAACTAGTTTAATTAATAGTGAGAGACAATTTAACAGACCTCCGCACTTGTAACCCTGGGGACGTCCAGAATTTCTGCAACGTAGAGGAATGGTGACGGCAATTTCGGGCTTGATTCCGAGGCTCTTGGCTTCTTTAGAAAGTATGATGTCGCAGAGGCAGGCTACGTGTACCCTCTTCACCAGAACACAGCACTTGCGTGACACCGCCACGTTCTTGTCTTGCGCCGCTGCCGCGCACGGTGCCAGCCTGTACGCCACCACCTCCGGATCTAGCTTCCCACAATGCCCACCTGCACCGTCAACCCCAACCTCAAACCCCCAAATCCCTACGTTAATTGCAAACATTATTATTACTAATGCTACCATTTTGCACAGCTTGTGCTTAATTACACCACCTTCCATTTCTTGCTATACCTAGCTAGCTATTATAGTTCAAATGCATTAGTCATATATATTCAAAAATTCTAGTACTGCTCCAGTACTATGGGCCAGCTTGTACAATATATATACAAAAATTAACAAATATATTCCACTACTGCACAACGACTTGTACTTACTTGCTTACATATATATTTATTGTGCTCACCGTTTTGTCATTGCGAAGGGTCATGCACGCATGTAATTAAAAGATTTCGTTCAACTTTTTAACGTTGATCGAGTCCTCGAAAGGTATTATATTAAGGAATATTTCAACTAATTTTATTTTAGAAAAAATTTTAGAACTTATTTTACACGTTTTTATTTAAAGATTATTTATTGATCAATAATCCAAAAAATATTTTGTACGTTTTTATTTAAAGATTATTTATATAAAAAAAAGATAAATTGAAAATTGTTAAAATATTTAAATTTGATTAAATAAATTATCAAATATAATAAACGCCACAAACAATCCCTTATTTATTCTTAAATAATAAATCACACGTTAATAGGAACCTTTTTGCTTGTATACTAATAATTTATTACAGT